>JARACY010005514.1:0-21484 GCA_029255725.1 Scrobipalpa atriplicella | reverse complement strand
AATGTAATCTTTCACCTTTGAGTTGTTAAATTGAATAGAATTCAGCCGTGCGTGAATAAATAATACGGTTAATTATAATGCGGCTTCAGACAGACACAAGAAAACAATATAAATATGCTAAGATTAAAAAAACACCATTTCTGGCAGATCTCCCAACATATGCATGTTCCACTCCGCCTAAGCTACACTCCGCTAAGTTACAAGGTTCCAGAGACGCTCCAGATAGAATGACCTTGACATGACTCTTCGTACATAATCAATTAAAAATAACTAGAAAGTATATGAAAGTAGGTACGTAGTCTTGGTTATTACTTTTTTCTAAGTTAAATTCGAATTTATGGGCGCTACTAAAGTCGTAGCGTTCAGCTACGCCGTAGTCTACGGCGCGCTTGCGCTTCACCGTAGCTCCTGTCACTTATTTTATTATAATTAGTATATGCATCAAGGAAGGTGTGAATCTACCCATGAAACTGAACAACTTTCCCTAAGGAACATAGATCGAATAACGAAAAATATAATTTGACTTCCCATATTAAATGCGCTATCAACTGACGCATTTTGTATGGAAGGTCATAATGATATTTATCGCCATTAACGTACTTCTACCTTGTACTAACGCCATGAGCGAGAATTCGTTATCTAATTTGGTTCAACTTGAATAATTGCTTTAGGAACATGCCTTCTCTGAATGGACGTTCGTATTTATGTTTAAATTCAAAGTTCAATTCGCTCTAATCCAATTAGTTAAAGAACACGCCTACAGCGTTTCATTTCAACAGGTTTGGAAACAAGATATTCTTAAAAAAATGTTCAAAGCTTGGATGTATACTCTACAAAGTTTTTTAGAAATTCGTGAAAAACGGGTGTTCACGGGTGAAATATACCATAAGAAAAAACAATACGCAAAGTTTCATATTAACGGATAAGTATTTATTCAAATAAAAAAATAAAGAACACGCTTGTAAAGTTGTATTAAATTTCATTACTGTCTACTTTTTAAATTTCTCCATTCGCAAAATTGAGGCATTTTTTCTTTTTTGAGCACGTCCGTTTTGTTTCTTTTCATCCATGGCCAACTAGTTATACTGATGGTGGGAAATTGCGAGATGGATGGAACTTCAAACTCTACTCGTCAGTCCGTCAATTGCTGGTTTTTCCCTGCCTATTATGCAACAATAAGACTTATTGTTATCTATCTTAACACTTATGTCATAATCTAAAGTCATAATATAGATAAAAAGCGAAACAGGCTCTTTGTCTTAACTGAGCGGGAAAAGGCAAAGATGCCATCTTTAGTCCAAAAATCGATTACGCATGCCCGAGATGTAAATTAGTAAACCGTTGCTTATGCCTTTCTGCCTGTTCTACAGATAAGGCATGTTTCGCATTGAACTTGAATATTTCAGGTTAGTGAAAGAGGCTTTGTCGTCAGCTTTTAGGGTCAGTTCAAAACAGGAAGTGACGCGTCGCAAAACTGCGCGCACTTTTCAAGAACGTGATACAGTATATAACTTTATTCACTAAGCCAAAAGATAGAAATTTCATTGACAGAACTTAATGTATAATCTATCACTTTATCAATTACTTCCATGTTGGACTGGGAACTGAAACCACCTGAAACTATGGAAAAAATATAGAACGTTCCAGCTACATAATTCCCATCCCGGGCATATTGTAGATCGTCGCATCGTTTCCGGGTATGACTGACCCTAATGGGTCACGGGAATTACGAGCCGGCATGTCCGGATGGTGGACGCCAGAAGCCGGAGGGGACGGCTGCAGGATGTCTCGACATATACCCGTGTGATTAAAACCTTTGTTTAGCGTTGAATGAAGCCTGGCTTATAATGTGGAATACCTGAGGACACTATGCTGCCTGAGAGAGAATACCTTTTCATCCCGAGAATGGCATCTATTTGTCCTATTAATCACATAAGATAATATGCTTATACAGGGTGTTATAAGGAACTGCGGAAAAAAAGAAATTGCCTTCTCAATACAAAGATCTGCAATTTTGTATGGACAAAGCAAAATTTTATTTCGAGCTAATACTACAATATTTCATCTTATCTGTCTATTATAGACAAAAGAACTTAAAGTAATATCTGAACGTACCGTTTAACAAATGCTGAAAATTCAATTCTACGATGTCTTATAAATTTAATCTTCGCATTTGTAATAAAATAAAACCATGGATAGTAAAAATTGCACTGTCATGATTTATGACGTTGTGTCATTTTATTTTGATACAAACTTTTTTATATAGGTATAGTTAAATAATGTTGGACGGTTCTGCCCCATCTTGAACAATTTTTTAAAAAGTCCTAAATATGTTTTCGCGCTATTTCTTTCATATTTCAAGCGGAAATAAACAAAATATCATAACTTAGGTATAAGTTTTTACTACAAAATATTTGAAGTAAATCAGCTCTATCTTGAAGAGAATTGTTAATTAATGGGGTTGCGGGCCAGGGTTGAGTTATAGTCCGGTTCGGAACATATTTTGTGGCTTTTGACCTTCTGACCTAAGTATTTCTGAGATCATGGTACCGTTTATCGGCTCAAGTAATAATAGCGATATTATGTATCAGATGTACTCGTACCTACTGCATTCAATGGAATACTGTGTGTAACCAGAGAAATGTAGATATTACGATAATTATTATAAATTAGAACCATACTATAGCTATATTACGGTCAATTCTGATCGAGATAAAAAAGAAAAGCAGTTAAGTACCTATAGGTAGGTATGTATTGTACATTTATGTATTTTTCAGTACGTCATATTTTTGCTACAAACTTTTTATTTTATCTTTATCTCGTAAAAAAACAATGCCTTCTGGCGGACCCGAGGTTTATCCTGGCCAATAGATTATTATTGCTGAAATGTTCGACACTGGCCCCAATTCGGAGGTAACACGATTTAACAAATTCATGGCGTCACATCTCGTTAGAGACGTATTTTGCCAGTATCAAGTTATATTTGATTGGACTTATCTTGAACAACACACATTACAATTCACATCACAATTCAATATCGCGACGTTAAACACATGAAATAAACAAAACTGCGATGATGGGAGATTCTATATTGAGAAACGTGAGTATATAGTGGAGTCTAGATACCTTTCTCCTACGAGAGAGACTCCTTAACAAATGTTAGTACCGTCTTTTAATTTCCTGTTTGTCTTTTTCTGTTATGGCATGAAAGGGAGGCACTATAGACGAGCTAATTTTGATCCTGTCAGTTAGGAGCGTTCAGAAATTTCAAAGGATTTTGCTCGACCCTCCCACACCACGACTACATAGATTGTTCATTTGACAAGATTATAAATAGTTCGTCCATTAGTGCCGTCCCCTTTTGTTCTCTTATAAGAAAATCTCTCAGAGAAAACGACATATTTGGTTTCATTTTAGTTGAATCGTGTTTTCGTCGAATTGGGGCCATTATGACATCTAACGTTTTATTAATAAATACCTATACGGCTTACTTCCACTTTTTTCATTTTTTTTTGTTGATAAAGGTACGACATGACTTCAAAGAGGTTCCTTGTTTAGAAATATGTCATAATAACGGGACTAATAAAAGATTTTTTGCGTTTCAAGACAGATTCACAATATCTACCTACTTCTTTTTGTAATTTTCTTCATAAAATTAAAACAAGATTTCTTAAAATCAAATAAAAAGCGGACGGAGAGGAAGTATAAGTAAATAGGGTACCTACCTACTATAGCGCTTTTTGGATACGGAAACCTAAAAAGCACTGAATATTTCGAAAAAATAATAACTCCATAGAGATAGGAAGATAACTCAGATGGTTAGAGGTGCGGCACGCATAGAGCTGTGTTTTGGTTCGTATCTCGGTGGTGTCTATAAGTAGACATCTTTCTATGTAGTATCATTTAGGCTCGTATTTATAAAGCGATCTCAAGATTGAGAGCAATATTAAGTATGGATTTGACAGCCCGTTTTGTACTAAAATGACATTTCTGATACGAACTCAAAGTAGCTGTCACTCTTGAGAGCTGATTATAAATACAGGCCTTAGTACCTTTCATAAATATACTTTGTTCTTACTGGTTACTCATCTAGATAGTTTTTAATCCAAGGTCAATGCTAGTAAGACATGAATAACATAGGTCAGAAGGTCAAAAGCCACAAAATATGTTCCGAACCGGACTATAACTCAACCCTGGCCCGCAACCCCATTAATTAACAATTCTCTTCAAGATAGAGCTGATTTACTTCAAATATTTTGTAGTAAAAACTTATACCTAAGTTATGATATTTTGTTTATTTCCGCTTGAAATATGAAAGAAATAGCGCGAAAACATATTTAGGACTTTTTAAAAAATTGTTCAAGATGGGGCAGAACCGTCCAACATTATTTAACTATACCTATATAAAAAAGTTTGTATCAAAATAAAATGACACAACGTCATAAATCATGACAGTGCAATTTTTACTATCCATGGTTTTATTTTATTACAAATGCGAAGATTAAATTTATAAGACATCGTAGAATTGAATTTTCAGCATTTGTTAAACGGTACGTTCAGATATTACTTTAAGTTCTTTTGTCTATAATAGACAGATAAGATGAAATATTGTAGTATTAGCTCGAAATAAAATTTTGCTTTGTCCATACAAAATTGCAGATCTTTGTATTGAGAAGGCAATTTCTTTTTTTCCGCAGTTCCTTATAACACCCTGTATAAGCATATTATCTTATGTGATTAATAGGACAAATAGATGCCATTCTCGGGATGAAAAGGTATTCTCTCTCAGGCAGCATAGTGTCCTCAGGTATTCCACATTATAAGCCAGGCTTCATTCAACGCTAAACAAAGGTTTTAATCACACGGGTATATGTCGAGACATCCTGCAGCCGTCCCCTCCGGCTTCTGGCGTCCACCATCCGGACATGCCGGCTCGTAATTCCCGTGACCCATTAGGGTCAGTCATACCCGGAAACGATGCGACGATCTACAATATGCCCGGGATGGGAATTATGTAGCTGGAACGTTCTATATTTTTTCCATAGTTTCAGGTGGTTTCAGTTCCCAGTCCAACATGGAAGTAATTGATAAAGTGATAGATTATACATTAAGTTCTGTCAATGAAATTTCTATCTTTTGGCTTAGTGAATAAAGTTATATACTGTATCACGTTCTTGAAAAGTGCGCGCAGTTTTGCGACGCGTCACTTCCTGTTTTGAACTGACCCTAAAAGCTGACGACAAAGCCTCTTTCACTAACCTGAAATATTCAAGTTCAATGCGAAACATGCCTTATCTGTAGAACAGGCAGAAAGGCATAAGCAACGGTTTACTAATTTACATCTCGGGCATGCGTAATCGATTTTTGGACTAAAGATGGCATCTTTGCCTTTTCCCGCTCAGTTAAGACAAAGAGCCTGTTTCGCTTTTTATCTATATTATGACTTTAGATTATGACATAAGTGTTAAGATAGATAACAATAAGTCTTATTGTTGCATAATAGGCAGGGAAAAACCAGCAATTGACGGACTGACGAGTAGAGTTTGAAGTTCCATCCATCTCGCAATTTCCCACCATCAGTATAACTAGTTGGCCATGGATGAAAAGAAACAAAACGGACGTGCTCAAAAAAGAAAAAATGCCTCAATTTTGCGAATGGAGAAATTTAAAAAGTAGACAGTAATGAAATTTAATACAACTTTACAAGCGTGTTCTTTATTTTTTTATTTGAATAAATACTTATCCGTTAATATGAAACTTTGCGTATTGTTTTTTCTTATGGTATATTTCACCCGTGAACACCCGTTTTTCACGAATTTCTAAAAAACTTTGTAGAGTATACATCCAAGCTTTGAACATTTTTTTAAGAATATCTTGTTTCCAAACCTGTTGAAATGAAACGCTGTAGGCGTGTTCTTTAACTAATTGGATTAGAGCGAATTGAACTTTGAATTTAAACATAAATACGAACGTCCATTCAGAGAAGGCATGTTCCTAAAGCAATTATTCAAGTTGAACCAAATTAGATAACGAATTCTCGCTCATGGCGTTAGTACAAGGTAGAAGTACGTTAATGGCGATAAATATCATTATGACCTTCCATACAAAATGCGTCAGTTGATAGCGCATTTAATATGGGAAGTCAAATTATATTTTTCGTTATTCGATCTATGTTCCTTAGGGAAAGTTGTTCAGTTTCATGGGTAGATTCACACCTTCCTTGATGCATATACTAATTATAATAAAATAAGTGACAGGAGCTACGGTGAAGCGCAAGCGCGCCGTAGACTACGGCGTAGCTGAACGCTACGACTTTAGTAGCGCCCATAAATTCGAATTTAACTTAGAAAAAAGTAATAACCAAGACTACGTACCTACTTTCATATACTTTCTAGTTATTTTTAATTGATTATGTACGAAGAGTCATGTCAAGGTCATTCTATCTGGAGCGTCTCTGGAACCTTGTAACTTAGCGGAGTGTAGCTTAGGCGGAGTGGAACATGCATATGTTGGGAGATCTGCCAGAAATGGTGTTTTTTTAATCTTAGCATATTTATATTGTTTTCTTGTGTCTGTCTGAAGCCGCATTATAATTAACCGTATTATTTATTCACGCACGGCTGAATTCTATTCAATTTAACAACTCAAAGGTAGATAATGATTTATGAATGTAATTTTCACTTTGAGTCTATTAATAGGACCAATGAAGTGATATTGAAATGCCATTAAGCTTGAAGCTCTCAGCATTTTAAAAGCTTTTTAATGTCACCCGAATGCTGCATTATAGATTCTTGATGCGTCATTAAAAATACTGTATTTGTGTGCTTAAAATTACCTACTGATATATAAATACGTACCTGTTCCATTTGAAATAATAGCGCAGCATATAATACTTAGGTTTCAGCTGCACGCTGGGTGGTTGACGTTTATATATTGTTACCTTTAAGGCGCGTTCAGACGACCACCGCCCGCCCTGCCCATTGGCTTGTCACCCAACTTCAGCAAAAGTTTGGTATTATAATTTTAATATTAGTGTGAAATCATATCATATTGTGTTGGCCACAGAAGGCGTTTGTGGCGTTGACGTACCCGCTTTACGTACGAACGCCCGAATTCGGTATGATAACCTGTACCTATCTAAGGTACCAGTTTCTTATTTTTATCTGATAGATCATCTAATTTGAAGAATATTTTCATCATAATAAAAATAAATTGTTAAGTTCATGCTAATTTCGGGCTCGGAATATAGTGTTTTTGCTATGCCTTTAAAAATTCATAATTAATTAATTACTTAACAATTTATTTTTATTATGAAGAAAACATTCTTGAAATAAGATGATCTATCAGATAAAAATAAGAAACTGGTACCTTAGATACAGGTTATCATACCGAATTACTCCTACAATCATAATAATTTGTCATGTTACATCTTCTCTCTCATCTTGTAACATAAGACTCAAATTAATAAAATATGTATATTACAAAGCAGGGCGGGTTTGTGTCATCCGAACAGGCCTTTACCCCCTTCAACCGTAACCCCTCCCCCCAACCTTCGCGTGAACCAGCCTCATCACCGCCAGGCTATTAAAAACCTTCCCGCGCTTGCTAATTTAGCTACTTCACAAACAACCAACAAAATAAACTACTTGCTTTCCGCAACTTTCCAACCGAGGCGTATTAAGTTTTCCCGTGGGAACAAGATGTTCTAAATCCGAACATCTTGTTCCCATACTCACACGTCTATGCCTCGATACTTCTGAATCACGAATTGTTTTATTATACAATGAGTAAGTAGAGTATTTACGGATAACTAATAAAAAAAGCTAATAAATGATAAATAAAAGAATAGGTCAAATAGCCCGCCCTGTGTCACCCCCGTAACTAAGGTGTCCATCACACTCGCCGCGTCATTACATCACGAATTATCTAGCTTTCAAGTATTTTTTAATATGTCGTTCTCAGTTAAACAGGTTGATTTTCGAAACCATAATACTTATAAATGCAGGCAGTATATTCTTCTCTGTGGTAAACCACATCATTTCAAGAATATAAAGTACGGAGTAATCTCCATTCCAGCAATGCTAAAGTTTTAAAACTAGCATTTGTGGAGCCTCAGAGAACATTATGCAAACTCATAAAAATATCTCTTATGACGGAAAGTCCTTAGTGGTTGTAGAAGTAAATTACTTTCCTTTTGTTCAATGTCACTTTGAGTAAATACTTAGGTACTATTATTAGTTAATGATTTTTTATAATGTTTTATGCACTTTATGGGACATTAATATAGTAATTGTACCAATTTGATTAGAACCTACCTGTCAGAAAACGAATATAGCATCTATCTGTCAAACTTCCATACAATTTGACAGATATATGAGATAAAAACTGTGTAAAAAATGGCTATCGCGGCCGCATGCTACGGGGCATGAATTTCTTATTAATAGAATCATGAAAGATCATGAAAGATTTTTTAATTCCCTTTTATAACGTAGGTACAAGTTTGATACTCCTAAAAACACATTTATTTACTACAATATAGAACTTTATTTATTATGCACAAAGATAAAAAACTCGAAAATTCCTCGCAGCGTAACGCTGCGCCGCGTGGTGCAGTCTGTCACTTCGTGGTACAACGAGATGCATCTTCAAGCATCTTCAGGCCGCGTCGCGTCGCTTCTCGGCGTGAAATGGCCCATTTTTACATACATACCTAACCTGTAATCTACACTTAGCTAAATAGAGAGAAGCCTGCTAATGAGTGTGATGGGCAATTTCCTCGAATCGTTAGGTGGTTCCTGTAACCTTCCGTTTCCGGTCGATTATACTTGTTGCTTGTTCACGCGGCTTCATTTGAAAGCTGTTGCATGTTGGCTTGGCAGTTTGCCCATAGCCAACCCCCGTAGTAAATTATACAGGGTGTAAGTGTAAAGACTACGGCGATAATTGAGGGATCTAGTTTGAAAACCCCGCTTAAACGCTTTCTGGTATTTTTTAACTGATGTGAGGGCGCTTTTCCACTAGACGGCACGTCAACGGCAACGGCGACGGCACGGTACTGTCGACGATATCGTAGGTGAGATAATGTATGAAAAGCGCCCTCGTTCAATCCTGTGTAAGATAAGTGGATCATTCAGTAGCAAATCCTCTAAAACCCTGATAAAAATCCTAGGAAAAGTGACGTTTTGTTGCAAAACCCGCTACTTAAAACAGTAGTCGACTCAACATTGTTTTTTGTTTTTCATTTTGGTGACATTTTGAAAAATTCGTTTTAGCGGGGTTTGATTTGTAGTATAAATTGGATAAACATAGAGGCAATATTACTTGTGTATTTATAATGTCTTATTAAAAAAATATTACAAACAAATTCTTCTCAAAATAATAAAACACTGGCATTTAATGCATGGTAGCTATCAACACGGTTGCATAGGCTAGGCGAAATATCTTTTTACGTATGTATTTAGTATTTTATTTCAGTAGAACATTTATAAAATCTTTGTGGTATTAAAACTTTTCCTACCACCCTGTACATTGTTAGTAACGGATACAAGGTCATTCCGATCGGGATTGGCGCGCATTGCAACTGGTGGTCCTTTATTATACAGCACACCATACCAACTGTATTATAAACAGCTTATAAAACAGAACTGACTGTGTGGAAAATTTCGTTCGTTCATAGCATTATGTTGTGTCGTGATAAGATAAACGATTCACTAGAATTTACCTTGGTACATTATTGTCTAATAAAACGTTCACTGCTGACAAAAATTAACGCGAACGGCTGAACGCGAGCTGTACGCGGGCTGCACGCGGGCTGAACGCGGGCTGAACGCGGGCTGAATGTGGGCTGAATTTGGGCTGAACGTGGGCTGGACGTGGGCTGGACGTGGGCTGGACGTGGGCTAGACGCGTATTTTATACATCTTGGCCAAAGCGCGTAGGTATGTTGCTACCCTACACTTTTTTAATATCTTATCTTATTTGCATGTGTGTGTGTAAAATCTAGACGTGGCGCTATCTAAATCTACAGATAAATCCTGTCATCATGAACCGAATGAAATATGCGAAAATGTGTTGAATTTACTGCCGACGCGTGTTGATGTTAAGCCGAGTGTTTCAACCGCAACTACAGTGAACATTACAGGTTAAGGCCTGCCTGGCTGTACGGGTGCCGGAATCACTACCTACTGGGATTTCTATCAGGGCTTTCTCAGGGGCTTGATTTATATCGTCATAATTTTCCTCTGTAATTTTCGCAGTCTTGAAGTGAACATTGGATACAACAGGGCACCTCTCCACCTGACAACTTCAAAAGGTTCCAGAGACTTGCTCCAGATAGAATGACCTTGACACGACTTTTCTTACTTACGAGTAAATAAATAAAAAATACAAGTAAGTTTGACCTTATTAAAGTATACTTCACTGGGCTGTTCAAATCAATTCGTATTGTCTCATAGGATTGAGGTTTTCCTGTAAAGGAAAAAATTAAAGGTGCTTTTAGTTACATAAAAATTAAACTGTTTTCAGTTTTATCTTTAAAATTACGTACAGAAAACGCGAATTCGCGTGTTGTGATAAATAAAGCAAAACAAAACCGAGAGTTCCGTACCTACACGAGGCGCGGGTGACACGACACGAGGGCCCTTAACATTAAGTGTGTAGTGTATACTGACTAGCACCGCCACCAGCAGATAAAAATATATTTTTAACAAACAATACACGCCTCTGCAGAGAATCGACAGCTTACTGAAAGCAGTTTTCGTTACATCTGACAAATTCTAAAGCTGGTACATGCGACGTTATGTTTTTTTATCGATCCGGGTTCAAGCAGGATGTTATTGAATAATGTTAGTACCTAGTACATAATTATTAAACAGAGAATACCTACAGAAAAAAAAACATTCTCATAGTTTAATTAAAGGTTCTCATAACAGTTAATGAATTCAATAACAAATACAGTTTTAATCAAACATTTCATCTGTGGAGAATAATACTTACTCAAACTTTACGGAATTTTTAATTTAATATTGTATCTCCACGCTGTGTTGTGTAGGCTATAAGGGTCAGTTCACACCGGAAAGTGACATGACGCAGCAAGAGCGTGATACTTAATTACTAATTATACAGGTACCTACTATTTTAAAAGATATTTCATCGATAGATCTCGAAAACTGTTGGCGGTGTAGCGCTGCGCCGCGCAGTGCAGGCTGGCACTTCGTGGTAAAACGAGATGTATCTTCAAACAGCTTTGCGTCTCGTTGGGTCGCGTCGTTTCCCGCGGTATGAACTTACCCTAACTCTTTTAGTGTTTTGCAATTTAGGTGATGTGATGGCCTGACAACCTATCACTATAGCAATCACAGTTTGAACTATAATAGACTTTTCTGACGTGCCGAAAAATCATTTATGAGTTCATTGACGCTTTGCCTACACCGTAAGCGTAATACCTAAAGTATAGTCTTTGTAAATAAGTAGCAGCTTATAACTATTATGGTAGAAGACAGAATAGTTATCTAGTAACTAGAATGTTTAATGCTACGTCATGGCTCCTAGGTGATAACAAAGTAACTAAGACTATCTTAAAAAAGAAACTAAAATTAACACTGTTAGAATAATATAGATAAATAATAAAGATATACCTATTTGTAAATGTAGTAAGTTTGCATGAGTATATATATATGTGTGTGTGTGTGTGTGTGTGTGTGTGTGTGTGTGTGTGTGTGTTTTTGTGTGTTTACCAATATAGGCATATATTATAGGATTAGTACTTAGGAGAGCGCTCCCCTCGCCAACAAACTGTTCTAGTTTGGTGAGATATTTGTGTATGTTTTAATGTACCTACCTTTTGAAATAAATAAAAAAAAAAAAAAATTATCCTATATAAACTATTTTATCCTTGCCTACACTTACACCCAGTATATCAATGCACCTACAAACTTCGGATCTTCTCTTTTTTACGAAATCGTAGCATCCAGCTACGCCGTAGGCACTTCGGCGCTTCACACTCTTGTTTATATTTTCTTTGCTCTTGTGAAAGAGAAATGTACCTTATGAACATGGTAAATAGGATTTAAACACCTAGTTATTAATATTTGTTAGCTTTTAAGATGTTAGTATTATTCGGGAATTAAGAGTACTAACACACCTGCTGCGTAACGTTCTGCGTTCTGTTTGTTTTCGAAAAACCAATGACACTGAGCGAAAAGTCAGCTTTACGCAGCATCTAGTTCGGCGCGCTAAATGACGGGCAATTATATGACGCTATGCAAAGGTTTATCGTTATAAATACAATATAGGGTATTGGGAGTAATGCGTAAATCGCTGAAGGATCGGCCCGACGTAGCGCTGAACCTTCCGCAAGTATGTCGTAGGCAATGCAAAACGCATTGACTGCCTTTTGGAAGGAACCTTCTTTCTTTCTTCTTGCCATAAGACGCACAACCACGAGCTGTCATGTCCGGATGGCGGACGCCGCCCCCGGAAGCCGGAGGGGACGGCTGCAGGATGTCTCGACAGATGCCCGTGTGATTAAAACCTTTGTTTAGCGTTGAATGAGGCCTGGCTTAATGTGGAATACCTGAAGGCGCTATGCTGCCTGAGAGAGAATACCTTTTCATCACGAGAATGGGATCTATTTATCTTATTATAATGTAATACCGGGTGTAAGGGACGGCGTACCGCAATATTATAGGAGCTGCTTAGTCAACAAAACTAAAAAAACACTCACCAGGTTTTTTTTTTGAGGAAATTAAAAACCGCAAAAAATAACCACCTCGATCAGACAATTTATATAGGGAAGCTATTTCATTTTATTTCCTGAAAGAATTTCCTGGAGAAATTTGTTTAGTTTCGTTGACTGAGCAACCACTATCAGTTTGCGAGAAACTGTCCCTTACACCCTGTAAAACCCAGTAAGTGCGGCCCTCTAATACTATAATCAGTTTTAATTATGCATAATAATGATCAAATCGTATTCCGATTCTCATTTATTATGAATGACTGTGTAATATAATGATGGGCTGTTTAGTCATCAGTCATTTAACTGGACGTACGTTCGGTTTGAACAGTATAGAATTATTTTTGGGATATTTTTAGCACTCACAAATGCTATTTTATATCATATAAATATAACCTGCCTGAGGTCGTGGCCCGAGGCGAATTTATTATTTTCTTTCTTTCATATTTAGTATAGAAATTATTATTTTGTATAATGAATGCTTCCTTCAGGCATTCAAGGTCCACGGTGCAATAGTAATGATTTCAGCAAATGGTACTTTGCTGCATTATACACGTATTCACTGTGAACTGTTCGAAAAATAGCTGATGAAATAGCTGGAATTGGGCTTTGTTTCATATTGTTGTATAAGGACCGTGGGCGGTTGCGATCGAATACGCCGCCCACGCTCATTGCGCCCGCCTAAAGCATAGTCCTTCCCAAACTGTGAGTCCAAATCTACTGGTGAGTTGTGTACCTACAAATTGTACACAAATATTCTCTTGTGAAATAGAATATTCACCCCAATAACTTCTTGCGGGCGTCGTGCGTCGTGCGACATACGGAATATCGACTAATTTAGAAACATGCTATCTCGACCCACAGAATCTCGGAAAACGAAATATCGACGCACGTTAGTAAAAATTAACGCTGGAAAATTTAAAGAAACATATTCGTGTTTAGAGGGTCAAATTATTAAAAGTCGAGTAAAGAATAAATCCAAGGGCAACAATTTTTTTGGGAACTGGGACTTTTTTTAGCGCTCTTGTCCGTCTCGGCATCGCCATTTTTTTAAAAAGTGTTACAAATTTGGGAACCACTGCTTAGAAGTCGATTAAAGTCATTGGTATGTGAACAACACTTTAATTTCTTTAAAATAAAATTTAAAATTGTTGTAATAGTTCCCAAACAATCACAAAGTAAGAAAAATTTCAATAAATTATTTATCATATTACTAAACGACACTAATTATTTTGGCTTACTTGTTTATAGGTATGAATACCTATCTCCCTCACATTTGTAGCAAAGACTGTGATTCCGCTCATCGAGTTTGCAAGCTCCACAAATCCTAAATACGTGCTAAGTACTTTACTCCGACGAAATCCTAGAATACCATGCCAAAAACCGAGCACAAAATATTCTTACGAAGTATTTAGAATGAACAACTCAGGCTGGCTTGAGAGTTATGAATAAATTACAAAAACAGGGCAAATTTTGTAAATTACTGCTTTTATATCCCTGGCCATCATCAATTAATCACTCCAAAGGAGTTTTGGCTCGTTGTTAATCCTTAGAACAATGATACAGATGGACAGGAAGGTTAAAATGATCGGCACGACCACAGTACGATGCCGCTAAAACATACTTCAATGCGTAGTATATTATTACGTATATATTAATTACTCCATGATATAATATATAAGTCATGCTCTTGTTACGGCAGAATTTACCAAACTGCTTGCAAAGAATAGAAAGGGCGATCACTGTCAAAACAAGTAATGATACTTTATACTACACCTATTCGGAAAGTATATTAGTTCTTACTTAAAAAAAGGAAAGAAAGTACGTAAATCCAAGCGAACGAATATGCGGGCGGCAAAAAATATATGGGATTTACTTTCTCCCCTAGGGGAGAAAGTATTTTCTCCCCTCCTTTATATTTTTTAAATTCATAATTCAAAACTAGAAACAGGCGGATGCCAAAAAAACAAAAAGTTTGTATGTCGAAGCCCACAAAATGATACTGGCCACTTACATTTTTTGGCAGTATGTGCTTTGCTTCATTTGTCTCTTTTATATTTTTAAGTAAAAAATATGGCAAAATCAACATGTCCGCGCGAATTCTTTTTCGTTCTTTGATTTATATGACTTATTTAATGTAAATTAAGTGTTTAGTGTTTTCGATGTAATGTGTAACTGTATTAATATGTGTTTTGTTTGTTTGTGTTCTGTTCGCATGGATGATGACACTTCAAATGTTCTTAAGTTATCTTCTCATGTAAGTGATATCATTCTTTATCTTACAAGGATTTTTGATTATATTTTCCTCGTAGGTGTAGTATAAAGCACTATGTATAACTCGGAAGAAAATGCGATTCCCAACTCGTGTGTATTGAGGCCCTCAGCTGCGCTTCGGGCCTCAAACTACACCCTCGTGTGGGAATCGGTCATGTTCTCCCCTCGAATAAACAAGGTACTATATCAGTTATCACAATATAGTTAGAAGGCAGAAAAAAATTAAATTTGGTAAAAATTCCGTACATTTCTACCTTTGTAATTTACATCTTAATACGCTATTTGACTACTAGTCAAATCAGCAACTTTTTATGAAATGTCAAAAAGATTTTTTGTATTTAAATACAGGCTTTGCTACAAATGTGAGGGAGATAGGTATTCATACCTATAAACAAGTAAGCCAAAATAATTAGTGTCGTTTAGTAATATGATAAATAATTTATTGAAATTTTTCTTACTTTGTGATTGTTTGGGAACTATTACAACAATTTTAAATTTTATTTTAAAGAAATTAAAGTGTTGTTCACATACCAATGACTTTAATCGACTTCTAAGCAGTGGTTCCCAAATTTGTAACACTTTTTAAAAAAATGGCGATGCCGAGACGGACAAGAGCGCTAAAAAAAGTCCCAGTTCCCAAAAAAATTGTTGCCCTTGGATTTATTCTTTACTCGACTTTTAATAATTTGACCCTCTAAACACGAATATGTTTCTTTAAATTTTCCAGCGTTAATTTTTACTAACGTGCGTCGATATTTCGTTTTCCGAGATTCTGTGGGTCGAGATAGCATGTTTCTAAATTAGTCGATATTCCGTATGTCGCACGACGCACGACGCCCGCAAGAAGTTATTGGGGTGAATATTCTATTTCACAAGAGAATATTTGTGTACAATTTGTAGGTACACAACTCACCAGTAGATTTGGACTCACAGTTTGGGAAGGACTATGCTTTAGGCGGGCGCAATGAGCGTGGGCGGCGTATTCGATCGCAACCGCCCACGGTCCTTATACAACAATATGAAACAAAGCCCAATTCCAGCTATTTCATCAGCTATTTTTCGAACAGTTCACAGTGAATACGTGTATAATGCAGCAAAGTACCATTTGCTGAAATCATTACTATTGCACCGTGGACCTTGAATGCCTGAAGGAAGCATTCATTATACAAAATAATAATTTCTATACTAAATATGAAAGAAAGAAAATAATAAATTCGCCTCGGGCCACGACCTCAGGCAGGTTATATTTATATGATATAAAATAGCATTTGTGAGTGCTAAAAATATCCCAAAAATAATTCTATACTGTTCAAAACCGAACGTACGTCCAGTTAAATGACTGATGACTAAACAGCCCATCATTATATTACACAGTCATTCATAATAAATGAGAATCGGAATACGATTTGATCATTATTATGCATAATTAAAACTGATTATAGTATTAGAGGGCCGCACTTACTGGGTTTTACAGGGTGTAAGGGACAGTTTCTCGCAAACTGATAGTGGTTGCTCAGTCAACGAAACTAAACAAATTTCTCCAGGAAATTCTTTCAGGAAATAAAATGAAATAGCTTCCCTATATAAATTGTCTGATCGAGGTGGTTATTTTTTGCGGTTTTAATTTCCTCAAAAAAAAAACCTGGTGAGTGTTTTTTTAGTTTTGTTGACTAAGCAGCTCCTATAATATTGCGGTACGCCGTCCCTTACACCCGGTATTACATTATAATAAGATAAATAGATCCCATTCTCGTGATGAAAAGGTATTCTCTCTCAGGCAGCATAGCGCCTTCAGGTATTCCACATTAAGCCAGGCCTCATTCAACGCTAAACAAAGGTTTTAATCACACGGGCATCTGTCGAGACATCCTGCAGCCGTCCCCTCCGGCTTCCGGGGGCGGCGTCCGCCATCCGGACATGACAGCTCGTGGTTGTGCGTCTTATGGCAAGAAGAAAGAAAGAAGGTTCCTTCCAAAAGGCAGTCAATGCGTTTTGCATTGCCTACGACATACTTGCGGAAGGTTCAGCGCTACGTCGGGCCGATCCTTCAGCGATTTACGCATTACTCCCAATACCCTATATTGTATTTATAACGATAAACCTTTGCATAGCGTCATATAATTGCCCGTCATTTAGCGCGCCGAACTAGATGCTGCGTAAAGCTGACTTTTCGCTCAGTGTCATTGGTTTTTCGAAAACAAACAGAACGCAGAACGTTACGCAGCAGGTGTGTTAGTACTCTTAATTCCCGAATAATACTAACATCTTAAAAGCTAACAAATATTAATAACTAGGTGTTTAAATCCTATTTACCATGTTCATAAGGTACATTTCTCTTTCACAAGAGCAAAGAAAATATAAACAAGAGTGTGAAGCGCCGAAGTGCCTACGGCGTAGCTGGACGTACGTTCGGTTTGAACAGTATAGAATTATTTTTGGGATATTTTTAGCACTCACAAATGCTATTTTATATCATATAAATATAACCTGCCTGAGGTCGTGGCCCGAGGCGAATTTATTATTTTCTTTCTTTCATATTTAGTATAGAAATTATTATTTTGTATAATGAATGCTTCCTTCAGGCATTCAAGGTCCACGGTGCAATAGTAATGATTTCAGCAAATGGTACTTTGCTGCATTATACACGTATTCACTGTGAACTGTTCGAAAAATAGCTGATGAAATAGCTGGAATTGGGCTTTGTTTCATATTGTTGTATAAGGACCGTGGGCGGTTGCGATCGAATACGCCGCCCACGCTCATTGCGCCCGCCTAAAGCATAGTCCTTCCCAAACTGTGAGTCCAAATCTACTGGTGAGTTGTGTACCTACAAATTGTACACAAATATTCTCTTGTGAAATAGAATATTCACCCCAATAACTTCTTGCGGGCGTCGTGCGTCGTGCGACATACGGAATATCGACTAATTTAGAAACATGCTATCTCGACCCACAGAATCTCGGAAAACGAAATATCGACGCACGTTAGTAAAAATTAACGCTGGAAAATTTAAAGAAACATATTCGTGTTTAGAGGGTCAAATTATTAAAAGTCGAGTAAAGAATAAATCCAAGGGCAACAATTTTTTTGGGAACTGGGACTTTTTTTAGCGCTCTTGTCCGTCTCGGCATCGCCATTTTTTTAAAAAGTGTTACAAATTTGGGAACCACTGCTTAGAAGTCGATTAAAGTCATTGGTATGTGAACAACACTTTAATTTCTTTAAAATAAAATTTAAAATTGTTGTAATAGTTCCCAAACAATCACAAAGTAAGAAAAAATTTCAATAAATTATTTATCATATTACTAAACGACACTAATTATTTTGGCTTACTTGTTTATAGGTATGAATACCTATCTCCCTCACATTTGTAGCAAAGCCTGTATTTAAATACAAAAAATCTTTTTGACATTTCATAAAAAGTTGCTGATTTGACTAGTAGTCAAATAGCGTATTAAGATGTAAATTACAAAGGTAGAAATGTACGGAATTTTTACCAAATTTAATTTTTTTCTGCCTTCTAACTATATTGTGATAACTGATATAGTACCTTGTTTATCGAGGGGAGAACCATGACCGATTCCCACACGAGGGTGTAGTTTGAGGCCCGAAGCGCAGCTGAGGGCCTCAATACACACGAGTTGGGAATCGCATTTTCTTCCGAGTTATACATAGTGCTTTATACTACACCTACGAGGAAAATATAATCAAAAATCCTTGTAAGATAAAGAATGATATCACTTACATGAGAAGATAACTTAAGAACATTTGAAGTGTCATCATCCATGCGAACAGAACACAAACAAACAAAACACATATTAATACAGTTACACATTACATCGAAAACACTAAACACTTAATTTACATTAAATAAGTCATATAAATCAAAGAACGAAAAAGAATTCGCGCGGACATGTTGATTTTGCCATATTTTTTACTTAAAAATATAAAAGAGACAAATGAAGCAAAGCACATACTGCCAAAAAATGTAAGTGGCCAGTATCATTTTGTGGGCTTCGACATACAAACTTTTTGTTTTTTGGCATCCGCCTGTTTCTAGTTTTGAATTATGAATTTAAAAAATATAAAGGAGGGGAGAAAATACTTTCTCCCCTAGGGGAGAAAGTAAATCCCATATATTTTTGCCGCCCGCATATTCGTTCGCTTGGATTTACGTACTTTCTTTCCTTTTTTTAAGTAAGAACTAATATACTTTCCGAATAGGTGTAGTATAAAGTATCATTACTTGTTTTGACAGTGATCGCCCTTTCTATTCTTTGCAAGCAGTTTGGTAAATTCTGCCGTAACAAGAGCATGACTTATATATTATATCATGGAGTAATTAATATATACGTAATAATATACTACGCATTGAAGTATGTTTTAGCGGCATCGTACTGTGGTCGTGCCGATCATTTTAACCTTCCTGTCCATCTGTATCATTGTTCTAAGGATTAACAACGAGCCAAAACTCCTTTGGAGTGATTAATTGATGATGGCCAGGGATATAAAAGCAGTAATTTACAAAATTTGCCCTGTTTTTGTAATTTATTCATAACTCTCAAGCCAGCCTGAGTTGTTCATTCTAAATACTTCGTAAGAATATTTTGTGCTCGGTTTTTGGCATGGTATTCTAGGATTTCGTCGGAGTAAAGTACTTAGCACGTATTTAGGATTTGTGGAGCTTGCAAACTCGATGAGCGGAATCACAGTCTTTGCTACAAATGTGAGGGAGATAGGTATTCATACCTATAAACAAGTAAGCCAAAATAATTAGTGTCGTTTAGTAATATGATAAATAATTTATTGAAATTTTTCTTACTTTGTGATTGTTTGGGAACTATTACAACAATTTTAAATTTTATTTTAAAGAAATTAAAGTGTTGTTCACATACCAATGACTTTAATCGACTTCTAAGCAGTGGTTCCCAAATTTGTAACACTTTTTAAAAAAATGGCGATGCCGAGACGGACAAGAGCGCTAAAAAAAGTCCCAGTTCCCAAAAAAATTGTTGCCCTTGGATTTATTCTTTACTCGACTTTTAATAATTTGACCCTCTAAACACGAATATGTTTCTTTAAATTTTCCAGCGTTAATTTTTACTAACGTGCGTCGATATTTCGTTTTCCGAGATTCTGTGGGTCGAGATAGCATGTTTCTAAATTAGTCGATATTCCGTATGTCGCACGACGCACGACGCCCGCAAGAAGTTATTGGGGTGAATATTCTATTTCACAAGAGAATATTTGTGTACAATTTGTAGGTACACAACTCACCAGTAGATTTGGACTCACAGTTTGGGAAGGACTATGCTTTAGGCGGGCGCAATGAGCGTGGGCGGCGTATTCGATCGCAACCGCCCACGGTCCTTATACAACAATATGAAACAAAGCCCAATTCCAGCTATTTCATCAGCTATTTTTTCGAACAGTTCACAGTGAATACGTGTATAATGCAGCAAAGTACCATTTGCTGAAATCATTACTATTGCACCGTGGACCTTGAATGCCTGAAGGAAGCATTCATTATACAAAAATAATAATTTCTATACTAAATATGAAAGAAAGAAAATAATAAATTCGCCTCGGGCCACGACCTCAGGCAGGTTATATTTATATGATATAAAATAGCATTTGTGAGTGCTAAAAATATCCCAAAAATAATTCTATACTGTTCAAACCGAACGTACGTCCAGTTAAATGACTGATGACTAAACAGCCCATCATTATATTACACAGTCATTCATAATAAATGAGAATCGGAATACGATTTGATCATTATTATGCATAATTAAAACTGATTATAGTATTAGAGGGCCGCACTTACTGGGTTTTACAGGGTGTAAGGGACAGTTTCTCGCAAACTGATAGTGGTTGCTCAGTCAACGAAACTAAACAAATTTCTCCAGGAAATTCTTTCAGGAAATAAAATGAAATAGCTTCCCTATATAAATTGTCTGATCGAGGTGGTTATTTTTTGCGGTTTTTAATTTCCTCAAAAAAAAAACCTGGTGAGTGTTTTTTTAGTTTTGTTGACTAAGCAGCTCCTATAATATTGCGGTACGCCGTCCCTTACACCCGGTATTACATTATAATAAGATAAATAGATCCCATTCTCGTGATGAAAAGGTATTCTCTCTCAGGCAGCATAGCGCCTTCAGGTATTCCACATTAAGCCAGGCCTCATTCAACGCTAAACAAAGGTTTTAATCACACGGGCATCTGTCGAGACATCCTGCAGCCGTCCCCTCCGGCTTCCGGGGGCGGCGTCCGCCATCCGGACATGACAGCTCGTGGTTGTGCGTCTTATGGCAAGAAGAAAGAAAGAAGGTTCCTTCCAAAAGGCAGTCAATGCGTTTTGCATTGCCTACGACATACTTGCGGAAGGTTCAGCGCTACGTCGGGCCGATCCTTCAGCGATTTACGCATTACTCCCAATACCCTATATTGTATTTATAACGATAAACCTTTGACGCA
>JARACY010005513.1:0-21484 GCA_029255725.1 Scrobipalpa atriplicella | reverse complement strand
TGACAATGCCTGGGTGTTGTCTAAAAAAGATTTTTCATTTGTTTCTGGTTACATTTAGAATGTTTCAACACGTATCCTAATGGTAATAATCAATTCACTGTTTTTTGTTTTGAGTTAAGGCGAGACTATACGATACTTATGCGTTTATTAATCAAATGTCCAGTGATTTGGTTTCATTGAAGTTTTGGAATAAATAAATAATATAATAATTATGATCTAAAACTGGAAGCCTTGTTGTATAATGGTATCTGTAACTTGTATGTTTAGGAATAATAATAAAGTTGTGTTGTCACTAAAATTTATAGGAAATTTTTTTTTTTTTTTTTTTTTTTATGAGCCTGTGGTGTCCCATATTAATACGCAATAAATTTCTTAATGTTTGACGAAATATCTAAATAATTTAGACATGTTATAATTAGTGACATGCTACATTATGTTTTAGGGGCATGGCAAATAGGAAGCGGTGCGGCGCGGGCGAGGCGGAGGCGTGTCAATTTTGTATGTAATTTACGTCTGCGCAGCGCAGCTTGATTTGAAGTTTCTGTACAAAAACGACGCATTGGCGATGCAACGGCGCCGCACCGCTTCCTATTTGCCATGCCCCTAAGGCTTGTATTAATTAAGCTATCTTAAGATTGATACCCATTTTCAGTATTAATTTGACAGGAAATTTTGTACTGAAATATATCTGGTACAAATTCAAACTGATTATTAAATTGCTGTAAATTTTTGTTCTTAAAGATATATTTTGAAGAAGGTATATTTTGATGATGCCCACCACACAAGAAATCTTCAACTTTTCACTGCGCTACAAAACAGCAAATACAAAACAAGTCATCCATAAAAGACGTATGCATTCGCATCTCCATTCCCCAAAGAACCTTACACCTAACCTATAACATACTTACATAATAAAAGTCCAGACAGACGAGCTTAGTCCAACAGAAAAAAACTACTAAAGCGCACTGTATAGAAGAGTTGAGGCGGCGGCGAACCGATTTTCCTAAGAAATTTACTTACGACAATTCAGTGCAGCGCATTTTTGTCTGCAGTTGTCGCGGTGACGAAAATTTCTACCTACCTATAAGTAGAAAATCTATCGAAAGTGACGGCTACACCACCTTACCTTCGCCTCGATTCTTCCTAAATTTGTTATATTTATATTTCTGTCTCAGCCATCTAGATAAGTTGATAACAGACTTTATATTTATACAAAAACAGATTGGTGTTAATCTTGCTCACCTATCCAACTGCCAAGCGTGGTACTTACTCGTGAGTGTGATAAAATAAAGATAAGTAGCCACGTTAGTACATGTAGCAGTTGTAGCTCATAAATGTGATAAATAGTGTCATCACATCGACTATCTCTCAACTAGTACTATGTACTACTTTGTAGTTTTCGTGCAGTTCGTCTGTGCAGCCTCAAAGTAGTCGTGAACCACCGACCGCTCGACTATTCGCGCGCCGGGTCATGAATCTGTAACCCGGCAGATGCCATCCCGTTCCATCGGCTCCATCGTGCCATCCTCGGCGGGTTATGGTGGCAGTTTCGATGTTTCGTTTTGTCGAATATTTCAGTGCAGATGCATTTCATCGAAGAGTTGATTTTATTTTTATTCTTCACCCGCTGAAGTTCACCCTGAAAAATTTTTTAACGAAAGAAGATTCATGATACTACATACGTTTTTTTGAGGACTGTTTATGATTTATAAAAGATTGTTGAATAAGGAATTGTTTATTTTAATCACCTGGCTAGATCCATGACAAAAAAAATGATGACATACCTAAAAAATTGTATTTTAGTAACTTCTTCAAATTATCTAAAATTATTTTAGCTTTAAATTCAAAAGAACTCTACAAAACGTAGTTTTAAATATTTTACATAATGATTTATCTAAATATTTTGTTTTTACTTGGTAATTTTATGTATTTTCGGAGTAACGTAATTCGTAATGTCAGCGTAGCGTTGCTCATGGCTCGTGACATCGCCGATGGGTATGTAGATCGGAGAAATGTTGAAATTCAAATAAGCAGACAACTTAGAAGATTGTGCCTAACCGGCTTCTCTTAAAGAGTTGGATTCCGTTCCGATCCAAACCAGCTAAGCTCACAAGAGCGAAGCACTTGCAAACCAACTGTCATACGGGCAAATTCCGTATCTGATGAGTCAGTGAAGACGAAACAGTTGTCAACAAACGACGAACCGATGCGTTTCGTTTTTCTTGCTTTCATCACAAAGGCTTAAATGCCTTAAAAACTAGACAACTTAGACCTTTAATCATCAATATCAGAAAATCAGAATCTCACTAATACCTCTAGTGGGGATATTTCAATGTCTAGGTACTTATACCTACTAAAATAAAATAAAAACCTTCAACAAAATTATTGTCATAGGACAACAGCTGTTAATTACGTTCTCAACAGTCTGAATTGTTTTGCATCATGAAACTTCATAATCAAATGAATTGTGATTCTCAATTCTGACTGTATTGACGCCAGTTCTATTAACATAAACCAATTCTACCATTGTAACGAAAAATAAACATCTAGGTGACAAAATATTTCTTACAGAGTCGCATCTAGGTTTAAAATGTACGGATACTAAAGACACAATTATTTTATCTGATTTGGAATATCCCAAGAAACTCAATTTTTTTATCATAGCTATAATCGCTTCAATTAAGGTAGGTCATGTCAGTTGCTACCATTAAAAAAAATTGAGAAAAAACAAATTACATTGGTATTTTCTTGTTTTGTAAGATTGTTATTGTGAGCCAGACATGATCAAATAAATAGGATGATTTCAAAGTGTTAAAAAAGGTGCTTCGGATCGATTTTGCAGTTGACGTTATATTTCAGAGTCAAAAAGCAGTCAAAATTGCAAGTCTGTTTTACCACTTTAAGTTGTGTTTAGGTACATAATGAAAACTAAATTAGTCCTACTTTAATTTTAAAAATAGGTACTCAATCCGCACCTGTTTACTAAACAAAGATATTGATTTCACTTAACCCAATAAAACATCTGGTTGTCCATATAAAAATATCAATAGATTGATTAACAAATCAATAAATAATATCTCTTCCATTTGAAACACGCCCAAAATAGAAATTTTATATTCAGCTCTGTGGAATTGCATTAAGAAACAATAAAAATAGTTTGTGTCATGGTAGATATGACAAAATAAAAAATATCGGTGTGAAAATAGAAAGGAGACACCGCACCTATTTTCATATTGTTCATTGAATGTGTTTCTTTAGTCATAATTAGATGATTAATGCGAAACATTTCACAGATAGTCTACTATACTTTTTCAATTTCACTAACTGTCACTACAGCAACAGCAATACAAAGTTCTTTGTATGATCCTACAGAATTGTCATACCTACATAATAGAGGTAGTAAATACTTTTAGAGCAAACATATCAGCCGTTGAATCAAATCTTAAAGCAGAATCACCAACTAAACCCCAGCAAAACCAAGACCACTTCACACCCATTATCTTAAAGCTTACCGACCACGCTATCTAAAGACCAAAGGACCAAGGACCACAGACTAAAATAAAAAGCAGAAGGCCAAAATGGAGCAAGCTAGGGGCTCATTACCTAAACGTGGGGCGTGTTGAGATAGTATCGCTGGCGCTCCGCGTAAATCACATGATCTTATCGCTCTGCGTGACATGTGCGCTAGGCCTAATTGTAGGCGAATCGCAGATTTTATCTAGGTGGGAAAGGCATTAGTCAAAAGAGGTGATTTTTAAAGTTAATTCAATGATAAAGTATCCCTTATGAGGTCCATAGAGTGTAGATAACCTCACCATAGAGCGTATAGTGGCTACGTCTGAGAACTTTGAGGGGTCATTTTAAATAGATCGAACTTAATTATGTTAATTGTAGGCGAATTGAAGATTTTACCTAAGGCATTAGTAAAAGAGAGGATTTTTAAAGTTATTGAATTTTGAAACTAGTCTAGCAGTTTTAATTTTGAATGAGAAGTAAGGTTTATACGGTCGCTTTCGACTCAAAAACTTTCTGTGTGTAAAGGGTGTAGGTATTGTAGCTATTTTTATTCGAAATTAATATTTGTCATAAAATCAGCTTCATAATTATATTGCAAGCTACCATGCATACTTAAAGTTTCCTAATTTGAAGTGTGGTGCATAGTGATGCATGTTCAGCAAAATAGCAATAAAAATTAAGAGTATTCCGAAAGCGAAAACCTTTGTTTACCCACCGCAGACATCAATAATTTATCGCTTGCCGATTTAGGAGTCTATCCTTGTTTGGGATGGTTCCACTGCGCTCCAAAAAATATAAATCTTCTCCGCTTATTTTTCCCCGCCCCGTTTGAAGTCATCATTGTCCGGCTGTGATTGTTGGTGCCTTCGTTAATTTAAACTGCATGTTCATTATTTGTATCAGAGTTTTACCATAATCTATATTCAAACCAGAAGAGTCAGTTATAAATATGAATAATAAAATAGTATATGTCATTATTACAAGCCTTTAGTTAAATAATTTTAAAGAAAACTAAACACTATTATTACGTTCGTAAGGACAGGGCTAAGTCCAGAGAAAGCTGGCGATCACTTTACCTACAAGAGCAAAGCTCTTAAATTTATGTCGATGATTTGTTACGTTTGTAATTTTTATATGTAGATATTTAATACGTTCAGTAATATTTTTTCTATAAAGTTTCGGATGGTGATGAATTAATGTGGTCATATTTTTTTTAAGGACAACTGACGTAGAGCGATATGGAACTGGTCTTTTCGACTCGTCCCGTTTTTGTCTCGCGGGTGTCACTTTGCCACTTTGTCCCGTCTGACTCTGTGACAGTAGTAAACACCGATTGGTGGACGCCAAACAAGTGAGTAACGATGTAGTGGACTTGTAGTTGTACGTACATACTCGATGCATCACTCACTTGTGATTGGTTATACAAGGTGATCTCATGATTGAACTTGCATTTTTTATATATTTCCTCAGTATTCCAACTTAAATTCGAAACGAATCGCCTGATGTAAAACTGTATTCGTAGCATAATATGGGAACCTGCAAAACCACTGTGTTGACTTTATGTACATGAAATATTTCACGGTTTTCTTCTTACGAGAAATTAAAGTTTTGCAGGATCTAGAGAAAATAACAAGAAATAATAAAAAGAAAATCTAGAGACAATTTGAATCAGTTATATTAGTTATAGGGGCTCTTTAATTCTGGTGATCAATTTAAATGAGCGGCCCTCACGTTACACTTTTCTGTTACCTGACGATTATATCTCTAGAGATCTGCAATAGTATGATGCGCAGAATGTAGACTTCGATTTGTCAACACGTGTTGCATACTTCACTGTGATGAATACCTGCCATTTTCCGTTGTGAAGGACGCAACGAAAGATATAATGTGAAGACAAAACGAATAGAAGGCTACAGAGCGCATCATAGCCCCACTGGAGAAAAAAAAATATGGGCATCCTGTAGAAGTCGTCAAAATATCGTTAAAATTCAGCGCATCTACCGACCGCCCGCGCGCCTTTGTCTCGGGGGTGATTGCCACTATGATTTTTATGGCGCGTGCGCAGATTCACTCTTAACTGCTATACGAGTACTGTGGGTTTTTGCACTTTTAAGTGCTTGAGGTGTGAACAAACTCTGTCTATACCTACGGGGTTAAGGGACAGCCTCTCGCAAACTGATAGGAGTTTCTCAGCCAACGAAATCGAAAAATTATTACCAGGATTTCTTTTTCAGAAAAATAAAATATAAATTGACTTCATACCTAAATGACTGTGACGTGTGGAATTCGCATGAAACAACTTATTGTTTACTATTAAAAAAATTCAAAAAGCTTTTTTAAGGTTTATGTATAAGAAACTTTACGGATATTACCCTTTTCTCTATCCTACCCGGTTTCTCCTTGGTGTCCTAGGGTTTAACTCTTTACAAACCCGACGAACGTATGTAACTCTAACAACAGCATGCAGGCTTCTGCGAGGTGAATTGATCTGCCCTCAGCTGGTATCTAGTGTGTGTCGTTTGTTTGTGCCTGACAACTACCTGCGTGGCCGCAGCCATCGTCTCCTGGCTGTACCCTCTGTACGGACTGAACATCATGCCCACTCTCCGCTGGTACTTGCGCTCAGTCAGCTTAATACGCTCATGGACATATCTCCACAAACGGACCTTTTTGCGGATACTTTTGCAAAAATTAATAAAGAGTGTTTGTGTTTTGCAGAAAGTAATAATTAATGTTATTTAATTTTATTTATTCTTTAAATATTGTATATTATTTTGATTATATTATTGTTGTTACCTTACTTTTACAGTGCATAGGCTAAGCTGTAATGCTGTAAAATTGATTTACCAATAAATAATAGTAATAATAGTAATAATGACCGTCTTAATCAAGTTGTATGGGAAAGCATTTTTATTTTCATTTCCTGAAAGAATTTCCCGCAGTTGTTCAGTTTCGTTGACTGAGCAAATCCTATCAGTTTGCGCAAAGCGGTTCCTTACACCCAGTATTATGGTCTTGTGAGTAGCGACTGAAAGCCCGCTGACAGCATTTCAAGAGTAAAAACAAATGTTTTAATTTGCTATGGTTCACTTTGTAGAACACAAAAAAAACGAGAAATTGTACACTGCTTGACAACTTGCAATTCCTTCCATTCCTTATATCAAATTGATAGATTTTTTATGATATTTATTTACTGTGGTTTTCAATTAGGTACATATAAATATGTACCTAATATAATGAATGTAATATAATGTAAATATGTGCCTAGGTCTGCTGGAAGAGATTGCTTTTTAGAAATAAGCTGTACCTGTTGTGTCTTGATTTTATTTGTATTATCCTTTGTATTTTATTGTGTACAATAAACTGTTAAATAAATAAATATGTACATGCATTACAAGTATACATAGGTACATGTTTTCAGTAGTATTTTCTTCTAACTTTGACAATCGTTTATACTCGTCATTCCAAAATCGATTAAAACCTAACCTATTTGGATTTATAGATGTACGAGTCATCTGACTTCCGTATTTAGTAAACAGTAGTAACCTTGACAACACGGGGTTTGTCATCGCGCCTTTCTTTGTCGAGGCCATAGGACAATGCCAGCTTGACCTTAAATCGTAAATTCCTTGGCATCTCTTCAGGGTCTAAGCCCGACTTGATCACACCGCTAAGTATCAACAATAGAAACATAAAATTGAAAGTGATTAAATGGCACTTACAACCTTTTTCTTCCTAAGCTGTATTCAAATGAAGAATTTGGTTGGAGGTCACAATTGTTCAGTGCGCCCGGGTTGTTCGCGCTTCGACTAATTACTGTTATTATTTAATTACAGACGTAATAAATGGTTTACATGATGTAAAGCGGAATGTTTTGGACGTGTAATGATTTTGTCCTTTACATCTCGTAAAATCTGTGATGATTACAGGTTTTTAAATCTATTAACGTATCTGTAACTGCTTTTTTAACCTTGGTTTAGGGAACAAAACTACTCATATTTAAGAACTATTTGTTTTGATACAAATTGAAAGATAATTACTTGAGTGTTGATTTTAATTTTTATTACCTACGTTTTATAACCCGGATAAACGTACCCAAAATATTATTTAATGTTTAGAAGATGGAATAACTTCATGTGTTTAGTTTGTCTACAAAATTCAGTATGCATTACCCCCGTAGCGCGATAACGAATATATATCGCATGTATCTGTCAAATTGGATATTTGACAGATGTGATAAAAAGGCTATTGTGACATTATCGCGGCTGCATGTTACTGGAGAGAGTACTGAATGCTGACCTCCAAACTTCAATATGAAGATGGCACCCCATCATGATGCTGATGCTGGGGCTGCTGTATGTATCTATACAAAAGATATTTTTTTAAAGCGTAGCGTAATCAAATCAGTTACAAAAATCACATTTTAATTAAACCAAACCATTATCTCTTCATTATCTGGTAGCTACTACAATCTACAGGATTAAGGCCCGTATTTATAATCAGCTCTCAAGAGTGACAGCGAGTTTGAGTTCGTATCAGAAATGTCATTTCAGTACAAAATTATCTGTCAAATCCGCACTCAATATTGCTCTCAATCTTGAGATCGCTTTATAAAATACGAGCCTAATTGTTATTCGAACTTGTAATAAATTTTTAATTTCTATAATTTCAAGTTCGCAGTAGTCTAGAGAAACGGGAGTGCACCTTATCACTAGAGATCAGCCAACAATATTGGATTGGTTCCAACCACACTGCACTGGGACAATGCATCTTTGTTGCCACAAGGCCGAGTGTTCCTTCGCCTTGAACTGCAGTTGCTTCCGATCCTTGATAGAGCTGGAGAAATCAAGAAGTCGAAGATTTGGGAGTAAGCGTAACATCAGCATCTTTTTCCGTTGGTGTCGTAAAACAAGGATGCATGCAGTTTAAGTACAATCATAAGGTAAATCGGCAATTCTAATTATTCTCCGATCGGAGGAGGCCCAGGTTCAGTAGTAAACTGGTGGGGCTAAGTTGCAAAACTATAACAAAAAGACTAGACGTTTATAAGTTCCGCTGTAATTCATTTTTTTGGATTCTTGTTCAACCATGTGAAACGTTTGTTTTCAAATGCAAAACGTGCCAATTCTATTTCTAGATTTTAATATTTTTAATATTTTTTAAATAAAAATAAAAATAAAATATTTATTTCTAGATTATACTGATTTTACCACAGAATTGATTTTACTTGGTACTGAATACTTGCTATAGTTACTTCATGCTTGATTGTAGCTATTTGAATAGTTTTTTATAAAAATACCTATAATTTTTGATACCATGACAAAAAAAATAATGCTTTGTCCACCTTTTCAGACTCTATGTTTTACAGGGTGGCGTTAAAAATAGCTTCTGTACAAGTTGTTATTGTTTAATTGTTGCTAATTTGTTACACAATGGATAATCAAGCTTTGACCTTAGAACCTTATCCATCTAGTGTCGTAGATACTGACCATTCATATCGGTAGTTGGTCTAAAGGGTGTGTGTTAGTTTCTTTATTCTTCTTCTTGTCGTGTGGGTATTGAGTCGATTGAACTCATGAACCCTGGTGTCTGAATTTTTAAACCTCTGACATGGTTTGTGTAACAACCATAATAAAAGACAGCGACCGGGACCGACGGCTTAAAGTGCCCTTCGAAGCACGAAATCTGTTTTCTTCAGACCATCATCAGATGATTCAGCCTGCCAGATTCAGCTGTCCTAACCAAACTGGAGCAAATATCTCAAAGTGATAAAATTAACAAATATTATGAACTTTAAGTTCCCCCCTATGGGAATCAAACCCAGGACATCCGGATTGGGAGTCCATGGCTAAGACCACTAGATCACGGAGGCATTTATTCAGTATGACCAGTAAAGAAGACTAAGCTAGAAAGCGATCTGACAGACTACACCTCAGTAAAATTGTTATGTAATCCGCCAAAAATTTATTATGGAGGCATTCTATCAGCCCATTACTCACAACAGGTGCAAAACGCGCATCGTACTCATGAATCGCTTTTAATCTGCAACCCGATGACAGACTATAAATACGATATGGCGTATCGGTGCGTTACCGATCGCCGCGCCAACAATAAGTAAAGCGTATCGGTGATCGGCGCGCGCGCAGTTTAAGGGGCTTGCACATAAAGGTTTAAAGAGGTTCACAAAGGTGTTAAGGTTTGAAGCGCTCGTGGTCAAGTGGTTAGTGCTTACTCGTTCCCATAAAGAAATGTAAAGCAACCATCGCCATGGCCAGGCCATGGATGGGTGACCGGTAGTGATATAACAACTCGAGCGTTTCCGTGCTTCGGAAGGCACGTTGAGATGTTGGTCCCGGTTAATGTCGTAGATATAAGTCGTTAAGTCATGTCAGAGGAATGGCCTCTAGCCTCTAGCCTAAGCATTGGCGGCTTGAAAACTCTGACAGTTGGGTTGGCCACTAACCTAGCAAAAGACTAATCAGATGGCAGTCAGATGGCAGTCGCTCTGTGTAAAGACCAGTACTAATACCTCGTTCAATCTCCTAGATTAGGTAGGTATAGCCCTCCCCGAGAAGTACGGGAAAAGGCTAAGAGAGATGACCATTTACAGGTGGTGCGTGGTTACAGATCGCGTCCATTTAGAACCGAATGCTACCTTGCCTATAGTGAAAAATCCTCCTAAAAACCGCAGTATCGCACATCGCCGCGTGCGCATCTAAATCACGCGACGCGCGCATAACATTACGAGGGTGCGCGCGCAGGTCGGGATGCTCGCCTGAATTTTGGATGAATTTATACCTGTGCGATACGTGTTATTGTTTAAAGTGTTTTATTGACTTTACAGTTTTGTCGTCAAAAGCTTTTGACTTTGCAATACTTAAAAAAAGTCAATATTTGAGTCAACATTTACTTTAACTATTTAGGATTGTGGTGGTTTGATAGTGGTCAATTTAAAAACCATGTCTATCGGGCGGTAGCTCAAAACTTACACTGACCAGAATTCGTCAGATCATCTATCGTCCCGATAACTAACAAGAAAAAAGACCATTTTCTACTTACTGTTCGTTAAGAAGGCAATTTTTCTTAAAATTTCTATGATCAACATTCTTAGGTCAAAGTTAGAACTCATTCAAGACCTAATAACCACTCTTCGCTTCACACCTAGTACAGAAAGTTATTTCTAAAGCCAGACCTTGTACAAAATAGGATCTGATATCGATATGGCCCATCAGCGAGAAATAGTGCGGGAGCCGGCGCTATTAACCCGAAGGTCACTTGCTACCGTTCTGGCTACTGGCTGTGGTTACGCGTCCTTAGTACGGCCACCTATACAATCAAGGTACCTATATACCTATGGCAAAGTAAACATACAATATTAAAAGGTAAAAAACAAATTCATTAGGTGAGTTTATTTTCCGACGATTTTTTCGTGATTTTAGTCTAGGTTAAGGATTTGTTTGACGGTCAAAGAGTAGAATATTTTTTGGTATTAAAGTAGCTGGCACTATTAACCTGAAGATCACCTACAACTGTGTTACGCGTCTTTAAGACAGTCGATAATAAGGACAGTAAAATATTTTTTTTTTGAGAAAAATTAAAATGTTAATAAATATTTTATTTGAGTATTTTTGGCACTCACACTATCTTATTTCTAGAATTAATGAGAAATAAGGATTAATAAATTTGACTCGATTGATATAATCTGGAAAATATCTCATCATTTTGCTGTACACGTTCAATCAAGAGCGACAGAGTCTTTATCACATTCGGGATAGAATGATACACACAAAATATAACAGTACAATAAAACTTCCATGCTGAACTGGGAGCGATAGAAAAACATAGAATGTGCCAGCTGCATCTCCTCCCGGGCGTGCTGTAAAACCAGCTAAGAGTAAATTCGAGGGTTTCAGTATAATTGTAATTTAGACGATGGGCTGACAACCCGTCACTACTAGCAATATATAGTTATATGAATTTTTTTTTTGACGTGGCGGAACGACCTTTGTTTGGGTCGTTGACGTTCTGCCTACCTCATTAGGGATACAAGCGTGATAGTGTGTGTGTGTATTAATAAAACTTAAACTAACCTTGCATGTAAGTGGGCTATCAAAATACGATCAAAAGCCCGTAAAAATCCGAACGCAAAATATATCCTGTCACCACATCTGTTTTAAAAATAAAAATAAATTCACTCGCACATCTCAGGTTACATCAGATATAATTACTACTTTATTAGGTAGCGTTCCATCGGCAGCCAGTGCTATCGATTCATCTTTCGAATTCAATAAAATAAATAAAATAAGTGACGTATCGGGCGATCGATATCCCTTGGGGTATCGGAGAAGTTTGAAAATCGATGCGTCCGCCGTAATGCGCGGAATTTCAAACGTGTGATACCAAATATTTTGAATTTGGAATAATATTTTCAGTCTTAAAAATATGGTATCACAATGGCGTAAAATTTTGGAGCGTTACCTATCTAATGAATAAAAAGGACCTAATCCAGAAAAAAACATTTAAACAACAACATAAAAATATAAAGCTATACACACATTATACTTATGTCGAGACTCTATTTATCCCAATTAGAGATAAAAAAAAAACATTTTTTCCTAAACTTCATCTTAAGCGCATTTTATTAGCTATCATGGTCATCAAAAATATCTAAAGCTATGTCGCAGATAGTGCGCAAATTCATAATTTTCGTTCTTATCTGTGGGTTTGTACGATCGGGACCACCCGGGCAGCGACACGCGCTAAACTTGCGATTTACGGGCGCTAGATAACCTGCGCAAGAGTTTAAACACGCAGCGTGCGATCCAGGTTTGACTCCCATCAGGGATCGATGAAAAATGGCTTTTATTTTCTTTATGTGACTCAGTTAACTTGACTCCTCATTTTTTTTTTTTGAAAATTTACCCCCTAATGGTCGATCAAGGTGCTGGTCATGTGGGTAATTTATTGGTTAAAATACCCGGATTCTGGCCATGGCACTGTTGTAAATCAAAATAATACTAGACAGTCTTTCATACATTTGTATAAAAATAAGAATATATAGTTTTATAGTACTAATCACCGTATAGAGAACTCTTGAAAAATATTCTATTTTGTGACCAAAATTTTACGGTGGCGCCCTTCACATAAAGTTAACAGCTGACCAAATGAAATCAAAACGACCTAGGAAATGGGATCAAGTCTCGGTCGTAATTTAAAAACCCAACCATCAAAGTCTAAATGTCACTTCAAATCGTTACACTGACTATAAAGTTTGATTCATTTTGATCCAAGCTGTAAATTTTACGGACGTTTTTAAAACGACCCTATTTTTGACTATTACATGAACATAAAAGTGAAGATTTGGAAGAAGATTCGCTCGTAAAACCGTTGAAGTTGTGGATAAAGTGAGAATGATGTGTGGTAACCATAAAATTACGGGAATTATACATTATCCACAATATTATAGTATTCCTTTGAACTTCGTATATTCAAGTGATTGAGTAGGTAATTTATTTGCAACAAGGTTGAAGGTCTAAGGTAGATCCTATATTCAACGTAGGTATCTATCTAGCTTTTAAACTTGCATTTTTGTTTGCGTCAAAATATAGTCTTATGGATTTACAATAATTTTGGATCGCGGTTTCAATCGTGAGTTGGTAAATTTTCTGAAGCAAAAAGATTCAAAAACTATAGCTTATATAATAGATCCAATTCTCAAAATTTAACTTCTAAAACGTTATAAAAAGTGGCGTAATATGTGTTCATCTTACGTCTATTGAAATAAACTATGAAATCGAGTATTCGTCCGGGTCCTAACATAACTTGAAAATGTGGTGACACTATTGGACTCAAATCAATAAATGCTCCTAATACTGTCCACGATTTGATTCATGAGTGCTGGATACAGATCCAATTTATTCAAGATAGGAAATAAAATGCGTGTGGCCTTTTATAATGATCATTGGTCATTAAGTTTATTATTGGATTTGTCACCCTACTCCACTTGAGATAGTAGAAGTTGACAGTTTTAGATCGGTTTTTACTCGAGGTCAAATTTATAGGAGTCTGTTAAAGGGTAACTGTAACAAGTTTAACACAAATATCATGCTTTATTTTAAGACAGTAAACTACGTATATTATTTGTAACAGCTCTTGACGCTATGTACTTGATCGAGACAGCATCGACGATGGATAACAAGCTCACCCAGAAGTATTAAAGTCCAACAGTCATGGTACCTATTTCTGTACACCAAAGACCCAAAGCGCTTATTTGTCGGACTTCGATAGAAAAGGTTAAAAATATAAGAATTCATTTATTGCCACAACAGATAGTACATACAACTTTAGAAAGAAAACAAGGTTGTTCGTAAGTCAAACTATACATAAACTGTGCTTCAATTTTGAAAAAAAACATTAATCTAATCATGTTTTTAAAGCAGGAAGTGACAGAACAAGATTTCGATGCCGGCAAATAAATTGATAGCCTCTCGAAATCAAATCATAACAGTTTTTGGTCACGAATCATTACTAAATGATCATCTACCCACATTACAAGAACAATAGCTAATAGTGTGAACATATGAACACGCATGGAACAATAGTTGTGTTGTAATAACTGTAATAGCACTCTGTAATATGAGAAGTGGTGATTAATTTTTGGTGTCTTCAAACTGTATTATCGTAATGTGTTCAAACTCTGTGACCTAGTGGTCTAAGGCCCGTATTTATAATCAGCTGTCAAGAGTGACAGCGAGTTTGAGTTTGAATCAGAAATGTCATTTCAGTACAAAACGGCCAGTCAAATCCATACTTAATATTGCTCTCAATCTTGAGATGGCTTTATAAATACGACCCTAAGACTTGGTTTTCGTTCTGAAAATCGTAGGATCGATTCCCAATAGTAACTAAACAAACGGTTTGCATGCTATAAAAAATGTGATATTTTGTTGATTGAAGTTATGGTTGTGTTTTGTAAAATATCAAGTAAAAACCGATGCTTCAGAAAGCATATTCAAATTAGAGTGGTCACAAAATCAAAACATCCACAGTGGTCAGTCCCAACGTGGTCCCAACAGAACACACAGTAAAAATTGCTAGACTAATAAGATTGATAATGAATTTAAGGTGTGCCATTTATGCGTTATTAACACGCATACCAACAAAAATGTTCACAATTCAAATAGACATAAGGTATTCTTTCGCAAGCACTTTTTATGACGCTACCGGTTGTACATAAAATGTGTTTTCACATTTTAGTGACAAAATTCACAGTTTATAGCGTGACATGCGATTGTCACTATAAAAGCTCAGTGCTAACTGTGGCTGTGTAACACAGAGTTTGTAGTTTTTGCTACTTCACCGGAAGTTGCTCGTATAGAGCAACAATGATCGTAGTGATGGGAATTATCCATTAAATGTACGAAAGGTGTTGTAGATTCATAATAGAGCGCTTGGTGTTCGCGTGCTTTCTTTAGTTACTTTTCGTTAGGTAAAATTATAGGTCAAAATATATAAAAAAAAATGGCGGTTTCATTTAAATTAATCAGCTGACCAGGTTGACATAGTAAATTAAATCCTTATTGATCATATTTAGAATTATTTCCTTCGGGAGTAGTTGTATAGTTTCTTGCATAGATTCATATCCTGTATATCCGCCATACAACGAATAAAATTCACAAAATTTTACCAATAAAGATTATTTCCTTTAACTTTTTTTACTAGTAGGCTAGTTAAGTTACATCCCATCACTAGCGACATTGTATTACAATGGTATTACAAAGTGATCGATCGGTATGCCAATCGTTAAGAGAACGTTTAGCCATGATGGATCTATCGTTACCATTTATATTGATGATAATATCGATCATCGACGTACATCGAACCTATTGTGTCCAGTTTAAGGTGATAAGAATGAAATCTGTTGACATTATTTTGATCGATCTGTGAATTAATTTTAATATCAACGTTTTGAATCGCATTTTTTTTAAATTTTTATTACATTGTTTCATGTGCCAGTAATTTTGCTGATCGGAACATAGAAATGCCAACGCTTCTGTTAGACAATAAAAATTGGCAAGGAGAAAGAAAGAAAGAAAATCATCAAAGGTACTTAACGTCCACCGCTCAAGACAAATTCCTACCACCTACTATTAATATGACTTCTTTATTGTGTCAGTTAATGTCTAATCTTGCTTAGAATGTCCAATAAAATTTATCCAAATACATCCCATAATTTTAAACGTAAAGAAAACTTATAAAAAAGAAATAGAAATTTGGTTTACGAATGTAACAAAATATAGAATTTGCAAGTGCTTTAGACTTGTGAGCTTAGCTTGTTTGGAACGGTACGTAATCCAACTCTCTAGGAGCAACTGTGAGACAATGATCTCCGCAAAAGGCAAACATACAAAAACTCTTATTTTTATAAATTATCAATTATTTTTAGCACAGTTTGTCATCGAACTAACACTCTGACGTAAATTAAAGTAACAAAAAACTGAACAAAGCGAGCTAATCTGAATTCGAACCCGCGACCCCGCTTCGCGCTACCTGTCAAAATGTCCTCTACCAACCGGGACATCCTGTGATTATGATTTAGAAACCCTTGTCAAAAGCAAACTTGACAATGTGGAAAAACAGAATTATGTTATGATCGGGTGCGCAGTAGCATTAAAATTGACTGGGTTCTCTACAAATTAGAATTTAATAACAACATTTTTTACAAGAATGTTTATCTTTATCTTATTTTATTTAGCCGTTAGTGTCCCACTGCTGGGCAAGACCTCTCTCCGGTCTTATCAAGAATGGTTATGGTTACTAAAAATCCTAAACTATGTCAAAATGCAATTTTGGGTTTGTTAATCAAATAAAATGTAGGTTGGTATAAACTAATTCATGAAGTCACATTTTTTTCGTATTTTAATAATGATTTTATCGAGTTTATCAATCAGAAAAACATCTTGAATAATCTGGTCTTTGTATTCTTACGCCGTCACTCATCTATTTATTACTTGGTCCACTTTTAATAACAGAAAATATAAACCAATAAATCAATCGTCAAAATAGAAAAGTTCCACACATTTAGACCAAAAACGGAACTCTATATTTTTTAAATATTCAAATATATTCAAGAATGGGCGCCAAGCGCGCGCGTCAAACAAAAAGAACACGGTACATCACGACAAAGATATAAATGATCGTGACGAAACAAGGAACTAACGATATTTTTGATAGTTTTCCATGCAATGCAGCGCCCCCTCCCCCGTTCATTTTAAACCTTGTCGAACGGTACGGTTTTGTTTGTGTGAAATTCTGAGTCAAATTGTCGAATGCCTTGTTTTTATGAATATTCAACACATGGCTCTGTGCCCCGTGTTTGCTCGGAGCAAACCCCAGACAATATGAGGTGAGAGGCCAAGTTACTTAAACTGTGTTTTTGAGGGGATTTGTAACTCCTTATTGGAAAAAAAAACATAAGATCAAACGGAGCAGGCATGGGGTGGGATGGGATCTACCTCCTAGTGGTCCACCCCGGACAACGGCAACACAGGCTTGCCTGTGAATAAGTCCGGCTGTATGATCCCAACAAAGCGGTGGTCCGGCGCCAAACAGCATTCTGTGTTCCGTCGGTGCGTGGGAAAAATTATAGGTTATCATCAGCACATTACGCTGTTATATTCGGCTAGTATTGGGCTGCAGTTGAATGCCATCCAATATTCTTCCCAGATCTTTTCTCTAATCATAAAGGTAAATATTCTATCTAGCCTTTTCGACTCCGTTCAAAGTTTACTGTCTGCATAGTTCCAAAATATGTCCCAAACATTTCTCACTGCATCCTCCGCTGCATTAGCCGCATATTGCACCCAACTGCATTGTATGCAAATATCGTACGTGTTCATTTCAACAAAAAACAAACAAAAAACCACAAGATGGTTACTACCGAATCGCTCGACGAAGGCATTTTACTTTATATTATCTCAAAAACATAACACGAATGGGGGACAAAATGTCCTGCGAGTGTGCTCTTTGTTTTTCAAGGTGCTAAGTCACGTTTTTAAAACTGTTTTGTTTGTGCTTTAAAGGTTATATTTTTGAGATAAACTCTTTGCGTACCTATTTCAGAACGAAAATTCAGCTAGATTCTTTGACAAGAGAATTTGTTTGATTAATTTCCAGAGTAATATTTATTTGAAGCAGGTTTATATTATTCAATGATAGGAAACACGTTTAAAAAAAATACAAAAATGTTAAAAAGTTATGTTAAAACTACGAAGAAAAGCTTAGGGACTCAACATTCAAATGTTTCGGTTAGCTTTTATTCATCATTGGCAAAACAGACCTCCAGATTTCCTAGACTGTACCTTTAAAATTCCAATATTTACCCAAGCTTGCATAGAACCTTGCAAGACCTTTCACCTAACGGAAGAAAAAACCAAAGATACTGTCCCCTTAATAGTGTGAATAGTGTATATCACAACACAATAAAACACCCACGGGCCGTCACTTTATAGTGTCATCCTACATGCCAAAGCGATGACACTTTTACGGTGATAGCCGCGGTTTTCCAACCGCTGGGTACACACGAGCGGATAAAAAACTCTATCCCCAAGTATAACTCTAAATTAAAAAAAAAACACTGTAAAATAAGTACCGCTGCAGTGCTGTACAGCGCAACCCGTAAGATAATACCTGAGGCTTTCTTTGGGACAATTTTTTTTTATGGGTTTTCTCTTAACTTTTCCCGAGAAAGACTAGATGTGTTGTGTGAAGTTGATGATGATGAGACCCAAAAGCCTCAAAAACAGTCGCTGTACCACGCACCGACAGAAAGAATACTAATAATACATTGTCCACGTCGGCCTTCCCAAATTAAGGGAGATTCTGTCATATGCAGCATGATAGACAAGAGGTTTACTAGTGCAGAGCAAAATACTATAAGGACCACCATAGTTGCCAAAGCCTTGGATCGATTATAAAAAAAAAAAAACAATCTAAGAAATCGCTCGTTTACATCCACCGATCTCATATCAAACCACTTTCCCGATAGATGGCGCTTAGATACTTTCCGTTCGTCAACGCGGAACTCATCACTACATGGACGACACCACACGACACTAAAATCACTTTAGTGTGTTTCCGTTATAGACTTTACTTCAGTATTACAGTTAAGGGTACTATAAAATTGAAATAGTAGTGTTTCCCCACAATAAGAGACCGTAAAGACGAAATGGTTTCCATAAATTACTGAGGTGAATTTCTGTGTGCGAATAATATGTGGTTTGTAGTTAAGTATCTGTTTATCTTTTAACAGCTGTAGGTTATTTATCGTTTCGTACTTTTGACTGTAAGTATAATTATGGGATATTAACAATACTATTTCATTTGTTTCCTTAGAAGAAGCTTTCAATTTATTTGGAAATGAAATTCTCATAGTGAGAGTGTCATCATTATCAGCCACAACAGTCCACTGCTTGACATGGGCCTCCCCACAATTGGGGGTATTGCTATACTCACCACGCTTGGCAGGCGGGTTGGTGAGCGCAGTGAGAGTGTATTCCACATACATACATATATACATAAAATCACGCCTTTATCCCTAATGGGGTAGGCAGAGCAAAAACGACCGAAACAAAGATCGTTCCGCCACGTCTGACAAGTTTTGAGGGTTATTACAGAGATGATCATGTATACTGCTATAGTGACAGGTTGTCAATCCATCGCCTAAATTGCAATACACTAAACCCTCGAATCCCTTAGCTGGTTTTTACAGCATGCCCGGGAGGAGATGCAGCTGGCACATTCTTTGTTTTTCTATCACTCCCAGTCCAGCATGGAAGTAATAAAGTGTATTCTTCTCATATTAAATCACGCTCCTCTCGCATCACCTAAAACAGAGTAAATTTCATCTGCATCTGGACTAACTACGTATACAATTTACTCGGGTATATCTTTATTTAAATATTTATACATTTTACGCGCTTGTGTTTGGCGCGGGTAAAAGCCGTGACGCGCGGCTCCACGCCCCGCTTACACCCGCGGTGCGAACAACTCGTCAGAAAAGAGCTTTTTGTTTGTTTATACCTTAGGTTTATACCTATATGTATAATATCATTACACTTGACAGCGGCAATTTAGTTTTTTTTTTAAGTTAACTTTTGCTTATGGTGTAGATTAGAAGATGAAAGAGATAGAGCCGACGTTGAAGGATATGCCACTAGGCGTTCAATCTACCTAGTTTCTTAGTCTGAGGCAACGTTTAAACAACAGTTAATACTAATTTTACTTCACAATGTGATTGATGGTAAGTGTATTTCAGAACTTGCGTTCAGAACACACAAAATGTTCAATTGAGAGCTACACCTGTTTACTTAAACCTCAAAAGACATGTCTAAATATTAGCCAAGCGGTCGGATGACAAATTTCTGTGTCGGAACTGTCTCTGCGTGTACGCTGGGAACAATGGGCTCGTAACCAATCGATATTTAGGGTTCAGTAGGAAAGTATTTTCGTCACACAACTGCGTTTTAAACAAACTTTTTTTGGCGAAATCGTGGGAGGGGTTAGAGCCAGACAAATCTGTGTTTTTTTAATATTCTGAATGCTCTAATTTTGATTTGTCCGTACTCAAAATAGATACCTAATTACCTACTCATGGACCCCCCTCAATGACGCCAAATTATGCTTTTCCTATAGATGAATTTTTCAAAAGTTCAATCATTCCACTTGAGTGGTGGAGTGCAAAATCCAAGCAATATTTAGGCCCGTATTTATAATCAGCTCTCAAGAGTGACAGCTAGTTTGAGTTTGTTTCAGAAATGTAATTTCAGTACAAAACGGGCTGTCAAATCCATACTTATATATTGCTCTCAATCTTGAGATCGCTTTATAAATACGAGCCTTAGATTTCTGTAATTTTGGGTGTTCATCCTTCATCAGTTTCTTTTTACTTTAACCAGAGTACCTAAGAAAGAAACACATAAAAATTACATTTGTGTATCTGCCTAAAAATATTCAATTTATGATGAACGAACACGTCACATTAATTTGAGAAAAAAAAGCGTCCACTCATGACGATCTAAGAAACAACCAGTCACTAATTTCGTTAGCTAAGGCGTTGGGACAATATTCCAAAGAAGCAGATTCAAAATTACCTGCAGGCCCTCAAAGCTTACAACCTGACAGGAACTTGGTCGATTTTAAGAGCACGCATGCCAAACCGTTAGGGTCAGCCCAGACTCGTCCGGTCGTCAAATGGTGACGCTGCTATGGTTTACTGCCTAGACTGGAGGTGCGAAATCTTCCAGCCGACCTGTGAGAAAGCGTCACAAATAGGTTTCGAGCTGTAAAAGCTGACTGGCTTTTAAATCTTGCCATAGACTTAGTTAAGAGTGTTGTGCTAGGGAAATATTTAGTATGTTCTGGGTAATTATTTGAGACTACAGTTAAATGAACTACTGAGAAACCTTTGAAATGGGCTAAAGGATGAGGGATTTATGTTGTGTTTCTCAATTTTTAATGCCGTTGTTTCAGACCTTAGTGCAACGATATTTCTGACTCGTTTCTGTATCCGTGTACCTATAAATAAAAATCAAACATTCAAAATGTAATAACTAGGTATTTGAATAAAATAGGCCCATTTAGCGAGAAATAAAGTTTACTATAAAATTTTGTAAAGACACCATTTTTGCCGAGTGGCATGGACCTATTTTATTCATTGCTTCCACTACCTACTGGGCTGGGATGGTCCTAAAGGTATTTCATTTTGACGTCTGTTGTAAAGAGGCTCTTTGTAAATAAAAGCTACCGTGCGCTACCTAATGTAACGTCAACAAACCATATTTACTGAACGCGCATGGTGTACTGTGGCCGCTTCCTTAGGAAAAGTAAGTCATTTGCATAAAGTCTATCCACCTTTTTAATCATTCATGAATCTGATTTACTTGGTTCTTCTTCTTTAGTGTGTTTTCAG
>JARACY010005512.1:0-21485 GCA_029255725.1 Scrobipalpa atriplicella | reverse complement strand
CGTGGAAACAAGCAGCCCAGCAATAGTGGTTTTCGCGAAAAAATTCTTTCGGAAAACGAAAAAATATATCCCTGCCATTATAATAGGTGGTAATTTTTTTTTGAGGTCGTAATTTTTTAACATTTACTGGAAGAATTTCATTGACTGAGCAACCCCTATTGCTGGAAAGCTGTCTCTTACAGTTTTATTTTCCTTAGGTAAATAGATTTTGATATACCTTAGGTGAGGGATAGAGGAGTTTCTATAATATTTAGTAGGTATATCTGTAATATGGGAACATACCCCTGTAGCATACCGTCGCGCGATAACGAATATATCGCATCTATCTGTCAAACTCCCATACAATTTGACAGATAGATGCGATAAAATGTGTGATAAAACGGCTATCGCGGCCGCATGCTACGGGGACTGTTTTATAGTCTGTTATTGACGTATCCTCTCTTCACGTGTGTATAATATACGTACTTGCGTGATCTTATCGTATTCCAACGTAAACAACATTGTTTGTACTTACTGCGTAGATACAATGTAATAACTTAGAAGTTTTTTTTTTTTTTCATCGACGTGTTTTCTCTTGACTCCTGTCTAGGCTGGAGAGGTCAGAGTCAGAAAACTCAAAGGTAATAGAATTCTCACGCTCCGATGAAATTTAAACTTACAGCTTGCGTCTTTATCTGTGTCAAAAATCAATTTTGGTGCATAGTCGTTAAAAAGTAATTTAATAAACAGTCAGACTGACATACTTTTGCAATTAATAAATGATTGTGGTCAAATTAGTAAGTGTATTTGTGAGCTACATCATTAGATCGTAACGTAATTAAGTTAATGACTTCACATTAAAAGCCAACTTATTTCTCAAAACAATATTTACTATGTACAAAAATTAAAATTACCTAATGCTAATCAAACAGCCCGCCACGGATCTTTAATTTGCTATAGTATAGGGAATGAAAATACTAGCCTTGCTGATACGCAATGACAAAGCATTTACAAATAGTTATTTATCATCAATCGGACCAATCACAGAACGAGACATATTAAAAATTAAAACGGCAATCCGAAATTCAAAAATCCCGGCCAATCAAATCTCGCAAAGTACACAATGACAATGAGCGAGCCAACAAAAGTACCAGGGCGGCTGAGCTATGTAGGAGTTAGTATAGACAGGCCCAGGACGCGGGCGGTCGTCGACCCCCGAAACTGGCGAGTAGCGGTGCCCGGTCGTTACTCCGTCCTTCCACCGCTTGCGACCTTATGCCCACCTGGTACTTCGGATCAAACTCATTTTTTTCCATACCCAGTTTCTGTACAAATTAAGTTTTTTTATTAGATAACTGATCAAAGTCGAATCTTCTAAGATTAGAAATAAACATGTTGTTTACATAATTTTTATAGTGTTGATTAGATTGCAAAGATTGAACATAGTTTATTCTCCAGAAAAAAATATACCGAAAATCATTTACACATATTTTCGAATCTTGTATAGCCGAAATACCGCTATGTACGAATTATGTGAGCGAATTTCATCAATGATGCAAACGCCAATGAGTCCCTGCAATCAATTCCGTCCGAGCCAAACCTTATTAAGGTCCGAGACCGCTTTCATCAAACATAACCACCAAAACTGTCTGTATGCAGTTTTGGATATTATTATAGAAACAAATTTACGAGTTTTTCATCGGGCTATTTATTGAAGAAAACATAAAGGCCTTAGTAACCATGAACACTCCGATAATGTGTAAAAGGTACATGATTCATCACACTTAACCGCTTGGCAACACGAACAGCTTGGTTGATAACCACGAGAGCAAATTTTTTTATGATATAGCAATGGCTCGGTTTTAAGAAGACATCTAAGAAATATTATAATACAGTTCCCGGTATACATCTTGTGCATTGAATGGTGTGGTGGGAGAAACATTGCGCATCTACAATTGATTTATTTCTTATGATCTAAAATCGTTTGAGCAGTCATTCCTCAAGATGTTTGCCAGAAACTATACTACTATAGTTACTTCCAATATGTACAGTTTTTTAAATATTATAAAACGCTTTATTTTAGAAAGTTGAAACAGTTTAAATAAGTGCAAATTGCAGATTGTAAAAAAAGCCATTTTGTTTATTATGTGAAAAAAAAAATATGTAAAAATATTAATTTGCCCAAAAATTACATGTAGTATAATAATAATAACTATAATTTCAGTATCTTTTATGTTTAATAGGTCTTAAGCATATTAACAAGAAAGTTTTTATATTTATAATCAAATCAAATGAAATGCACCAATTTGAGTATTACCTAAATAAAAAAATATTCAAGTTTTTGTTCTCATACGATTTATAGGTACATGAATAAAACTATGACGAATTCATAATTTACTATAGTATTGACAATTTATTACACTTTCTGCTACCTAATAAGTATAAAAATGCGTTTTATAATATTTAAAAAACTGTACATATTGGAAGTAACTATAGTAGTATAGTTTCTGGCAAACATCTTGAGGAATGACTGCTCAAACGATTTTAGATCATAAGAAATAAATCAATTGTAGATGCGCAATGTTTCTCCCACCACACCATTCAATGCACAAGATGTATACCGGGAACTGTATTATAATATTTCTTAGATGTCTTCTTAAAACCGAGCCATTGCTATATCATAAAAAAATTTGCTCTCGTGGTTATCAACCAAGCTGTTCGTGTTGCCAAGCGGTTAAGTGTGATGAATCATGTACCTTTTACACATTATCGGAGTGTTCATGGTTACTAAGGCCTTTATGTTTTCTTCAATAAATAGCCCGATGAAAAACTCGTAAATTTGTTTCTATAATAATATCCAAAACTGCATACAGACAGTTTTTGGTGTTATGTTTGATGAAAGCGGTCTCGGACCTTAATAAGGTTTGGCTCGGACGGAATTGATTGCAGGGACTCATTGGCGTTTGCATCATTGATGAAATTCGCTCACATAATTCGTACATAGCGGTATTTCGGCTATACAAGATTCGAAAATATGTGTAAATGATTTTCGGTATATTTTTTTCTGGAGAATAAACTATGTTCAATCTTTGCAATCTAATCAACACTATAAAAATTATGTAAACAACATGTTTATTTCTAATCTTAGAAGATTCGACTTTGATCAGTTATCTAATAAAAAAACTTAATTTGTACAGAAACTGGGTATGGAAAAAAATGAGTTTGATCCGAAGTACCAGGTGGGCATAAGGTCGCAAGCGGTGGAAGGACGGAGTAACGACCGGGCACCGCTACTCGCCAGTTTCGGGGGTCGACGACCGCCCGCGTCCTGGGCCTGTCTATACTAACTCCTACATAGCTCAGCCGCCCTGGTACTTTTGTTGGCTCGCTCATTGTCATTGTGTACTTTGCGAGATTTGATTGGCCGGGATTTTTGAATTTCGGATTGCCGTTTTAATTTTTAATATGTCTCGTTCTGTGATTGGTCCGATTGATGATAAATAACTATTTGTAAATGCTTTGTCATTGCGTATCAGCAAGGCTAGTATTTTCATTCCCTATACTATAGCAAATTAAAGATCCGTGGCGGGCTGTTTGATTAGCATTAGGTAATTTTAATTTTTGTACATAGTAAATATTGTTTTGAGAAATAAGTTGGCTTTTAATGTGAAGTCATTAACTTAATTACGTTACGATCTAATGATGTAGCTCACAAATACACTTACTAATTTGACCACAATCATTTATTAATTGCAAAAGTATGTCAGTCTGACTGTTTATTAAATTACTTTTTAACGACTATGCACCAAAATTGATTTTTGACACAGATAAAGACGCAAGCTGTAAGTTTAAATTTCATCGGAGCGTGAGAATTCTATTACCTTTGAGTTTTCTGACTCTGACCTCTCCAGCCTAGACAGGAGTCAAGAGAAAACACGTCGATGAAAAAAAAAAAAAACTTCTAAGTTATTACATTGTATCTACGCAGTAAGTACAAACAATGTTGTTTACGTTGGAATACGATAAGATCACGCAAGTACGTATATTATACACACGTGAAGAGAGGATACGTCAATAACAGACTATAAAACAGTCCCCGTAGCATGCGGCCGCGATAGCCGTTTTATCACACATTTTATCGCATCTATCTGTCAAATTGTATGGGAGTTTGACAGATAGATGCGATATATTCGTTATCGCGCGACGGTATGCTACAGGGGTATGTTCCCATATTACAGATATACCTACTAAATATTATAGAAACTCCTCTATCCCTCACCTAAGGTATATCAAAATCTATTTACCTAAGGAAAATAAAACTGTAAGAGACAGCTTTCCAGCAATAGGGGTTGCTCAGTCAATGAAATTCTTCCAGTAAATGTTAAAAAATTACGACCTCAAAAAAAATTACCACCTATTATAATGGCAGGGATATATTTTTTCGTTTCCGAAAGAATTTTTTCGCGAAAACCACTATTGCTGGGCTGCTTGTTTCCACGCCAAGACTATTACAAAAAAAAAAAAAAACTGTGTCTTTCTTTTGTCTGCAGAAGGCTGTTTCTTACACCCTGTATATTATTCCATTATTGCCATTTAAAATACAATATAACGCTAACTACTTCATAGCAAGAAAAATTATAATCCCTTCCATAACACAATTAGATCTATAGCTAGGAAAAACCACGTCATGATCGATTAGAAAATCCAATTTTTCCCAGCTCAAAGAAAACAAACAACTACTACTGTTGTTTCTATGAAAAATAACTACAAAATTGCATCATAGATTATTATGCAACGCTACACGTTTACCACTCATGTGTTACCAATCTGCAGCGCGACAATATTTAAAAAAAAAAACCTGACCAAGTGCGAGTCGGACCCGCGCACAAAGGGTTCCGTTACCCTTATCTATAACACAAAAGAATAACACAAAACTTATAATACAAAATGCTCTAATTAAAATGCACAAGATGTATACCGGGAACTGTATTATAATATTTCTTAGATGTCTTCTTAAAACCGAGCCATTGCTATATCATAAAAAAATTTGCTCTCGTGGTTATCAACCAAGCTGTTCGTGTTGCCAAGCGGTTAAGTGTGATGAATCATGTACCTTTTACACATTATCGGAGTGTTCATGGTTACTAAGGCCTTTATGTTTTCTTCAATAAATAGCCCGATGAAAAACTCGTAAATTTGTTTCTATAATAATATCCAAAACTGCATACAGACAGTTTTGGTGGTTATGTTTGATGAAAGCGGTCTCGGACCTTAATAAGGTTTGGCTCGGACGGAATTGATTGCAGGGACTCATTGGCGTTTGCATCATTGATGAAATTCGCTCACATAATTCGTACATAGCGGTATTTCGGCTATACAAGATTCGAAAATATGTGTAAATGATTTTCGGTATATTTTTTTCTGGAGAATAAACTATGTTCAATCTTTGCAATCTAATCAACACTATAAAAATTATGTAAACAACATGTTTATTTCTAATCTTAGAAGATTCGACTTTGATCAGTTATCTAATAAAAAAACTTAATTTGTACAGAAACTGGGTATGGAAAAAAATGAGTTTGATCCGAAGTACCAGGTGGGCATAAGGTCGCAAGCGGTGGAAGGACGGAGTAACGACCGGGCACCGCTACTCGCCAGTTTCGGGGGTCGACGACCGCCCGCGTCCTGGGCCTGTCTATACTAACTCCTACATAGCTCAGCCGCCCTGGTACTTTTGTTGGCTCGCTCATTGTCATTGTGCAAGTCTTTTTTGTTATAGTGCACCTAACTTTTTATCTAAAACATTTAAAAAATACTTGACTTTGCTTTGAATATTCCTGTGGGATCGAGGTGTGTTGGGTTACCTGGTTGAAACTGCTACTTCACCAATAAAGCTGCCCTCTTCGTTGTGCATTTTAATTAGAGCATTTTGTATTATAAGTTTTGTGTTATTCTTTTGTGTTATAGATAAGGGTAACGGAACCCTTTGTGCGCGGGTCCGACTCGCACTTGGTCAGGTTTTTTTTTTTTAAATATTGTCGCGCTGCAGATTGGTAACACATGAGTGGTAAACGTGTAGCGTTGCATAATAATCTATGATGCAATTTTGTAGTTATTTTCATAGAAACAACAGTAGTAGTTGTTTGTTTTCTTTGAGCTGGGAAAAATTGGATTTTCTAATCGATCATGACGTGGTTTTTCCTAGCTATAGATCTAATTGTGTTATGGAAGGGATTATAATTTTTCTTGCTATGAAGTAGTTAGCGTTATATTGTATTTTAAATGGCAATAATGGAATAATATACAGGGTGTAAGAAACAGCCTTCTGCAGACAAAAGAAAGACACAGTTTTTTTTTTTTTTTGTAATAGTCTTGGCGTGGAAACAAGCAGCCCAGCAATAGTGGTTTTCGCGAAAAAATTCTTTCGGAAAACGAAAAAATATATCCCTGCCATTATAATAGGTGGTAATTTTTTTTTGAGGTCGTAATTTTTTAACATTTACTGGAAGAATTTCATTGACTGAGCAACCCCTATTGCTGGAAAGCTGTCTCTTACAGTTTTATTTTCCTTAGGTAAATAGATTTTGATATACCTTAGGTGAGGGATAGAGGAGTTTCTATAATATTTAGTAGGTATATCTGTAATATGGGAACATACCCCTGTAGCATACCGTCGCGCGATAACGAATATATCGCATCTATCTGTCAAACTCCCATACAATTTGACAGATAGATGCGATAAAATGTGTGATAAAACGGCTATCGCGGCCGCATGCTACGGGGACTGTTTTATAGTCTGTTATTGACGTATCCTCTCTTCACGTGTGTATAATATACGTACTTGCGTGATCTTATCGTATTCCAACGTAAACAACATTGTTTGTACTTACTGCGTAGATACAATGTAATAACTTAGAAGTTTTTTTTTTTTTTCATCGACGTGTTTTCTCTTGACTCCTGTCTAGGCTGGAGAGGTCAGAGTCAGAAAACTCAAAGGTAATAGAATTCTCACGCTCCGATGAAATTTAAACTTACAGCTTGCGTCTTTATCTGTGTCAAAAATCAATTTTGGTGCATAGTCGTTAAAAAGTAATTTAATAAACAGTCAGACTGACATACTTTTGCAATTAATAAATGATTGTGGTCAAATTAGTAAGTGTATTTGTGAGCTACATCATTAGATCGTAACGTAATTAAGTTAATGACTTCACATTAAAAGCCAACTTATTTCTCAAAACAATATTTACTATGTACAAAAATTAAAATTACCTAATGCTAATCAAACAGCCCGCCACGGATCTTTAATTTGCTATAGTATAGGGAATGAAAATACTAGCCTTGCTGATACGCAATGACAAAGCATTTACAAATAGTTATTTATCATCAATCGGACCAATCACAGAACGAGACATATTAAAAATTAAAACGGCAATCCGAAATTCAAAAATCCCGGCCAATCAAATCTCGCAAAGTACACAATGACAATGAGCGAGCCAACAAAAGTACCAGGGCGGCTGAGCTATGTAGGAGTTAGTATAGACAGGCCCAGGACGCGGGCGGTCGTCGACCCCCGAAACTGGCGAGTAGCGGTGCCCGGTCGTTACTCCGTCCTTCCACCGCTTGCGACCTTATGCCCACCTGGTACTTCGGATCAAACTCATTTTTTTCCATACCCAGTTTCTGTACAAATTAAGTTTTTTTATTAGATAACTGATCAAAGTCGAATCTTCTAAGATTAGAAATAAACATGTTGTTTACATAATTTTTATAGTGTTGATTAGATTGCAAAGATTGAACATAGTTTATTCTCCAGAAAAAAATATACCGAAAATCATTTACACATATTTTCGAATCTTGTATAGCCGAAATACCGCTATGTACGAATTATGTGAGCGAATTTCATCAATGATGCAAACGCCAATGAGTCCCTGCAATCAATTCCGTCCGAGCCAAACCTTATTAAGGTCCGAGACCGCTTTCATCAAACATAACCACCAAAACTGTCTGTATGCAGTTTTGGATATTATTATAGAAACAAATTTACGAGTTTTTCATCGGGCTATTTATTGAAGAAAACATAAAGGCCTTAGTAACCATGAACACTCCGATAATGTGTAAAAGGTACATGATTCATCACACTTAACCGCTTGGCAACACGAACAGCTTGGTTGATAACCACGAGAGCAAATTTTTTTATGATATAGCAATGGCTCGGTTTTAAGAAGACATCTAAGAAATATTATAATACAGTTCCCGGTATACATCTTGTGCATTGAATGGTGTGGTGGGAGAAACATTGCGCATCTACAATTGATTTATTTCTTATGATCTAAAATCGTTTGAGCAGTCATTCCTCAAGATGTTTGCCAGAAACTATACTACTATAGTTACTTCCAATATGTACAGTTTTTTAAATATTATAAAACGCATTTTTATACTTATTAGGTAGCAGAAAGTGTAATAAATTGTCAATACTATAGTAAATTATGAATTCGTCATAGTTTTATTCATGTACCTATAAATCGTATGAGAACAAAAACTTGAATATTTTTTTATTTAGGTAATACTCAAATTGGTGCATTTCATTTGATTTGATTATAAATATAAAAACTTTCTTGTTAATATGCTTAAGACCTATTAAACATAAAAGATACTGAAATTATAGTTATTATTATTATACTACATGTAATTTTTGGGCAAATTAATATTTTTACATATTTTTTTTTCACATAATAAACAAAATGGCTTTTTTTACAATCTGCAATTTGCACTTATTTAAACTGTTTCAACTTTCTAAAATAAAGCGTTTTTAAGCTTGAAGATGAAGACCAACATAATTAATATTTGGGTTACTGGTAACATAATCCACGAAATTAAGTTGCTTTCTGTCCATTATCCGAATTACATGAATAATGGAGTTTCGGTTTATTATATCACTACCTTTTTGCCCGCAGGTTTCCCTATAATGTATTGTACTCACCAAAATTGAATTATTTACTAGATTTTCGACCTGCGGCTTTACTCGCGGCTAAATAGTTTGCCCTTAAAAATTACATTAATACTATGTGGTAAAAAGTCGTCTACATAATGTTATTTCAAGACATAAGTCTATCTGTATACAAATTTACATCCAAATCCGTCCAGCCGCTTAGACACAAAAGTGAGAGACTTTTATTTATACATATACAACGTGTAACAGAAAGGGTATATGCATCGAGAAATGTGTGAATCTACCCATGAAACTGAACTACTTTCCCTAAGGAACATAGGTCGAAATACGAAAAAAAAAATTTACTTCCCATACTAAATACGCTGTCAGCTGATGCATTTTGTATGAAAGGTCACAATTTTTTTTTCGTTTTTCGACCTATGTTTCTTAGGGAAAGTTGTTCAGTATCATGGGTAGATTCACACATTTCTCGACCCTTTCTGTTACACGTTGTATACTTTCGATGTTTAGTAGGATTTTGTTACATTCCAGTGACATGTTACAAATTAACAGTAACCATACCACCAGTACCAGGACATTATGAGTTTAAAATGGCTCTTTTTTCACATTATAGGGGGCGTGGGTCGTTGACACAAGCCCACCCGTGTTTGAGATAACAGGGATCGACAGCTTTCGAGCTTTCAATGAGTTTGTTTACATTTTGAACTTCAAATTCTAATGGCAATGCTGTCAGAAGTCTAATTAAAAACATTTATATCATATTTACATACATATATTCACGCCTTTATCCCTAATGGGTAGGCAGAGCGTAAACGACCTAATCAAAGGTCGTTCCGCCACGTCTGACAAGTTCTGAGGGTATTCTAGATAGATCTGTATATTGCTATAGTGACAGGTGGTCAGCCCATCGCCTAAATTACAATACTGAAACCCTCGAATCCCTTAGCTGATTTTTACAGCATAACCGGGAGGAGATGCAGCTGGCACATTCTATGTTTTTCTATCACTCCCAGTCCAGCATGAAAAAAAAAACATTTAAGTTTGTCAATATCTCAACTAAATAATAGGTTGCTAACCCTGACACCGGGTTCATTGTTGCGTTAGACAATCCACGCGACAGAAGAACCAATTAAAGACCTTAAATACATTAGATTTGTTTCAGGCGTTTGATAGACTAAATGTCGTAACATTGCGTTTGTTTCACTAAATTATAAGTGAAAGGTTTTTGTAAATTAATATTTACAGAGCTACTTCGTGTCATATTTTATGTTGTACTCAGTACGAGAATGAATATCTTATTTATTTAGATTTTATGAGCTAGGGTTCCACAAGGCTCCCCTCTATGGCCTTTATTATTCCTTCTATACAGAAATTCTACAATTTAAAAAGATTAATTCCGTATACTTGGAAAAGGATTAACTCCGTTTTTAAGAATTCAAATGCAAAACATGTTAAATGACGGGATGTAAAATTGTCTAAAACATTTTGAATATGCAAATTTGTACGGTTGGCGATTTTTGGATCTGGTCTTGTGATAATGTTAAGAAGGTCAGGTTTGAGTTCCGAAAGATAGAATAAGTCAATAGTATTGTCGTTTCACATAACCATGTCAGAGGCCTATGAGGCGGTTCAAAAACTCCGAGAACAGGCTTCAGGACACAACAACCCACTTCACAGAACAACGACTTTATCCTCAACTTTTTCTTAAATACTATATCCAAATTAATTATTAAGTTTCGAAAATTCTAGAAAGGTATTTCAAAGTCAATTAACACGCTGGGCATGAATAATGGTTCCCCAATTTTTAACGCCTTTTTAAACAATTCGAACCCATATGGCATTGTATAGAGTCGCGTGCTTGCAAGCTCAACACACGCAACACCTAGCGGATGTCTGAACACAACTCGAGTTTCGCTCGCATGCAAATATCTTTCATATCGAACCAGCCACTTTAATATTAGAATTTAGATCTTTCAAGTATATGGAGATGAAGTGGTTTTGAATTCTAATAAATGTAATAATGGGATTAAACGGCTTGCTGTTTCGTCCGGGTGTACAGTGCTACCGACTTATCTCTTCAGCTGGCCATATTTGGAAATAAAATTGGGGTTTGGCTATGTTTGTCGACACTGTCTTTTAGGTTTGCTCTTAATTTTAGTCTAGGTCTGAGTTTCTAACTCTGACTTAAACTGAAATCAACTCTCACTTTCAAGAGATAAAGTTATATGCGTTGGGAACATTCAGGTTATCTAGTTTTATTTTCGCCTCTATCGCCAGCTTAGTATTGATTCCTAATGAAAAGAATAAGGCATTTAATTATAATTATAATTTAATTTACCCATTAAAAACTTTACCGGTGAGAACTAGCAAGTCATCAACATAAAACCTAGCGGAGGAAACCAAAAAAGTGCCTCGAAGACATTTGCGTGCGAAAATTTTTACCTGAGCCGTCACATTCATAATCATATGGCCACGTCCGCTGCTTTGCGTGCCTGCCGGGCAAGAAATGCGACAACCCTAGGTGCAAACTGCTAACCAATTTGACTTTGAATTTTATTTCTTTGAGTTAAACTCGCTTTTGTACATCATGTATTAGTTATTAAGTTTTCTGTAAAATTTTTAATGAGTACAAAAAAATTTTTGCTCTGCCTACCCCATTAGGGAGAAAGGCGTGATTTTATGTATGTATCAACGCAGAATCAGTAAGCAATCTCCCGGGGGAACCTCTATACAGCTAGCCTAGTCACCACCTGTGCTATTCAAACTCGTCTAAGCACTTGAACAGACATTGTGTTCGTTTCGTTAACACACAAGTTGTCAGGTATCCATTGCCGCTTTTCTCTGACTCGCGTATCACAGATTTAGACGCAGTGCAGCAGTGTAAACCATATCGCAACTTGATATCGCAGATGTCTAAGCTGCTTTATGTTTTCTTTAGCATCTATTGATGGTTTTATTTGACGTGTCAGTCGCATGTTTAGACGCAGTGCAGCAGTGCAAACCTTGGCACAACTTGCAACCGCAGATGTGTAAGCCACTTGATATTTGCTGTTGCTATGCAAGCGTCAGGATTATCCACAGTCAGGAATAACTTGTAATGATGTTGTTATTGGGTGAGCTTGGATGTAACGGGGTCTATTTACATATCATACTGAGATGGAAACGTTCTTGTGAGAAAAGAGCAAAGGACTAAAACTTTGAGGGAGCGCATTGCTTCCTTCTGGGAGAGGATGCGTCTCTGACAACAGCATTATAAAGATGGTGTACAATGACTTGACAGGCCCTTTCTCTCGTCATTGGCTGTCTGCGCACCAGAGCGAGAACCGTAAATAGTTTTAAGTACCTTATGACGTAAGTACCTACCTAATGTAGGTGTAACTATTGTTATTATCATTTTTATGAATATTTTGTATTTTATTTTACTGTTTTTTTTTTATTAGATTGTATTTTCTCATGGAACGATGTATTCTGCTCAATAAACATTTATTTATTATTATAATTATTATTTGAGAAATAGATGTTTTGACTCTGATACGAATGTAAGGCACGGTGTCTCGAAAACTGAAAGGGGTTGCTCAGTCAACGAAACTGAACAACTATCACAAATTGTTCTGGGAAATAACAAAAATGGTAAGAGCAATACGCAAGTTTGCCGTATTTCCATTCATGAATGAATATCATTTACCTGCAGGTAAAGATGGTACTCAATATAAAAAATTTTACGGGTTTCGGCTCCATTCATTGTGTGCATCAGCATTAGACTAGACATGATAGTGATTTTGTAGTTACTTTCAAAAAGATTTTAAATGTTCAATTTTGGTGGCGGCATCATTTCTTAGATATAGGTAGAGCTTAGAAAGCTAAATATTTAAACGCAACGGAAGATACATAATGATTTATTGATTATATTGATGTCCTTAATAAATAATACTAATAACAAAATCAATTTCATATTACGCAAATTTCGGTTATACTCAATAAAATTATTCTAAGTTTTGTTTAATGTGAAGCATCGAAACATTGTATACTTTTGGATTTTAATAAAAAAAAAATGACTTCTAAACAAAACACTATACTTTTACTGAATCAAAATCGTCACCAGCCAGACATAATAAAACCCAGTGACTTCGCATGTCGATAAGGTAAACGTCTCTAAACGCGCACATCTGCCCCCGGGCGCTGTAAAAAACGCGCCACCTGGCACGGCCCAGACGTGCACCAGTTATGGGATGCTTACCTTATGTCGTGTGCAGTTTGAATCGTTTTTAAATAGAGCTATGAGGCTAAACTTTTATGATTTCGTGATTTTAATACGGGGTGTAAGGGACAGCGTCCCGCAAACTTATAAACTTAACTCGAGATTTTAAAGTTTAAAAAAATGTTTAGTAAAATAATGTGTTTTGACTTAATAAAGATTTAGTAAAAGGGTCAGGAATTTCTTTCATTTTGACTGTTGGTGCGCTTTAAGAAAGGCTAATTTGTTGATTTTCATGATTTCGTAAATATGAATTTAGTGACTTTTACGGGATTGGTCGCAAATACCAAAATCGTGACTTATAGTGGTCGATAACAAAACTCCGAGTCCAGAATTGTTCTTTATCTCTCTCTATCTATTGACATGTTTCCTGGCCAACATAACATTCATACATACATACATACATATAATCACGCCTTTATCCCTAATGGGGTAGGCAGAGCGTAAACGACCTAAACCAAGGCTGTTCTGCCACGTCTGACAAGTTTTGAGGGCTGTTCCAGATAGATCTGTATATTGCTATAGTGACAGGTTGTCAGCCCATCGCCTAAATTACAATACTGAAACCCTCAAATCCCTTAGCTGATTTTTACAGCATGCCCGGGAGGAGATGCAGCTGGCACATTCTATGTTTTTCTATCACTCCCAGTCCAGCATGGAAGTATCTATCACTCCCAGTCCAGCATGGAAGTAACATTCCCCCTACTAAAAACGAACCCAAATACCAAGTGATTTAAAATTAGCTTGAAGACGATTATTTACATATACTTTGTTCATCGTATCGTTAATTCGACATTATTCATGTTCTATTTATATCCATGAATATAAATTAATATGTGGTTGTCGATAAGCTGGAGTTGTGATGCGAGTGTTTTCTAGAAATTAATCTGATTCTGTGAAATCCCGCAATATCAAATTTGTTATAGTCGATAGATATTCTTTTAATAGAATTCAGATTCAAAATGCCATCTTTTGTGGTAATTTATTTTTATCTTACAATTGTTTTATTTCTTTTAAAGGTTTGTCTTAATCCAACAACAAATTTTTCTATCTTTTCTGTCCTGGGATTCGTCTAGACTTTAGCTTAGCTTACTGAATTGTCTACAACAATCGTCTGAAATACAGAAACAAAAAAATACGCGACTAGATACGACTACTGCAGGGATATCAACCTAATAATTATAAATGCAAAGGATTAGATCTTTGTTACTCAATCAAGCTTCAACCACTGGACAGAACAGGATGAAACTTAGCACAATAAACCACAACAATGATAAATATAGGTCAAATTTTGGAATGAGACATAGGCTACTTTTCTCTGCGGGAAAGCTTTAATTTCCGCGGAAAAACTTAATTAAAGTGAGTGGACCCGCGGGCTAAAAGCTAGTGTGCCTTTTGCGGTCGTCTCTCGTCAATATTAGAATTGAACCCAGATCAATAAAGCTACCAACCTAGGTGACCTCGTCTGAATCTGGACATTGATTAGGTTAAGGTAGTCGTTTTCACTTAGTCTGTATCATCTGAATTCTGAGGTCACAAGGTGAAGGTCAGTCATAATGCGTCCCCGACGGGCCTCAAGTTCACAGACTAGGTCTATGTCCTCACCTTAGTATAGGAAGGTTAGCGGGCTACGTTGAACTCCGTTGCGAGGGGTGGAGGGTAAATGAATGTCTATAGATGTGAGCATAATTATGTGTAAAAAAAAAAACTCGACCACACTCATAGCCCCCACTAGGATTCCCTGTATCGGGGTGCCATGGACATACACAGAAACAACCACAAAGAACACCTAGACCCAGAAACAGACATTTAAATTCATCATTCAAATGTCTGCCCGGCCGGGAATCGAACCCGGGACCCTCTGCGTAGCAGGCAGAAAAATTAGGATCTGTGCGATACGAAACATGGAATGAGTTTCGATTCATTGCAATGTAGGATCTATTACAGCCAGTGAAATTACTGACACATAAGACGTCCTGAAACCAGGTGGGGCGATGATATTGGTAAGAAAGAAATTAGAACGGCTAAAGACCGAGATGAGTGGTGTTCCATGGGAGAGGCCTATGTCCAGCAGTGGACTGATAGGTACAGGCTGATGATGATGAGACAATCCATCTTAAGTCTCACGGTGTGCAACTCTACTATTCGACTAGAATCTAGTGGGAAGTGGTAGGTGTTATAGGCTACTATTTTAGCTTACCATCAGGAGGGCTGTATGCTGAGTTTCCGCTGTAGGTATCTCCCAACGATATGTATTGAACTTAATCAAAATGCAATAACTGTGTTTAGTTTAGTGCTCTAAGAAATGAAAGTATAAATGAAAAAAAAAACTGTAAATCTCCCCTTAAATCAATCAGCTGATCATATTCAGTAATTATAGCTAAATACAAAGCAAATGATGCTTAACTTTCACTATCGACAAGAACAAACAACTACACTAAAGAGCTCTTCCAATAATAATTAGCATGAACAAAGTTTGTTTTGTAAAAGGTGACACATTACATAAAAAAAAACATTCGTGACGTAGGTACATCACATCAGTTCGTTGACCGTCCTAGTGAGGACGAGACAATCGTATAAATCTAACATTGTGATAAAAATCTGATAATTTTTATGAATTTAACATTTAACAGCAAGAACACACTCATAAATCAGTTTAACATTAAATAAAAACAAGGTTTTGCTAAGATACAGTTCCTCCCCCACATTATTAGACATTTAATCGTTCGCGATTTTTCCTGATTGTTCTAGTCTAGAAAAAGGCGTTCTGACAAACATTGGCCTCGATTCTCAAGTCACTTTCTTATATTTCACATAAGAACAGGATAGCAAATAAACACATGACTTTGACATTCCTAATCTGACATTATATTGCTTATTAACTGGACGGCGAGAATCGAGGCCATTGAGGGCAATTTTAATATTTATCACTATAGTGACACGTTGTCACTGTTATCCATCGCCTAAATTGCTTCCTTCATCTTCTGATTTCTATACGTATTATGTGCGAAAAGAGAAGCAGCTGGAATATTCTAAGTTTTTCTTTCTCTCCAAGTCCAGCACGGGAGTTCTTAGTTTAATAAAGGTTATATTTAAAGAAGTAGAAATACTGATGAATGTACTAGAAATAAACAAAATTCTCGGTTGAACGGCCGTCCTAGAGAGGGCACGGGAGGCGCGACCTGTAGCGAAACCGAGTTCATTGCACCCTAGTGATAACGTGAAATCGTATTGATGTTAGTGTGATTTCGTACATTGACGACATTGCTTTAGTGATTATTGTAATAATGAATGAATCTTGTTGCTATTCACATCGACGGTAGGGAATTGGATTTTTGCAGAATGAATATAAAAAAGCTAAAACGCAAGATTCCGTGCAGGTAAATCGTATTGGTACCAACGTGTTTTGCGGCCCATTCATTGCTTTCTCTTTACAATTTAAAATAAATTCGAACTTTGAAACAGCAAACACAATCATGTTTGTGACAAAGTTATGATTAGCTGTTTCGAAATTGGAACTTCTGTCATTTATCAAAGAAAAACCAATTTACTAGCCGCAAAACACCTTAGTCTCGATTGTCAAATTTTAAAAACTTAGATGTTGAAATATGGCATACTCCTTCTGTGCTTATGCTGGATTGGGAACAAAACAGAATGTACCAGTTTCTTCTCTTTTCGCACATAATACGTATAGAAATCAGAAGATGAAGGAAGCAATTTAGGCGATGGATAACAGTGACAACGTGTCACTATAGTGATAAATATTAAAATTGCCCTCAATGGCCTCGATTCTCGCCGTCCAGTTAATAAGCAATATAATGTCAGATTAGGAATGTCAAAGTCATGTGTTTATTTGCTATCCTGTTCTTATGTGAAATATAAGAAAGTGACTTGAGAATCGAGGCCAATGTTTGTCAGAACGCCTTTTTCTAGACTAGAACAATCAGGAAAAATCGCGAACGATTAAATGTCTAATAATGTGGGGGAGGAACTGTATCTTAGCAAAACCTTGTTTTTATTTAATGTTAAACTGATTTATGAGTGTGTTCTTGCTGTTAAATCTAACATATGTGATTTAATTAAGATTTTTATCACAATGTTAGATTTATACGATTGTCTCGTCCTCACTAGGACGGTCAACGAACTGATGTGATGTACCTACGTCACGAATGTTTTTTTTTATGTAATGTGTCACCTTTTACAAAACAAACTTTGTTCATGCTAATTATTATTGGAAGAGCTCTTTAGTGTAGTTGTTTGTTCTTGTCGATAGTGAAAGTTAAGCATCATTTGCTTTGTATTTAGCTATAATTACTGAATATGATCAGCTGATTGATTTAAGGGAGATTTACAGTTTTTTTTTTTCATTTATACTTTCATTTCTTAGAGCACTAAACTAAACACAGTTATTGCATTTTGATTAAGTTCAATACATATCGTTGGGAGATACCTACAGCGGAAACTCAGCATACAGCCCTCCTGATGGTAAGCTAAAATAGTAGCCTATAACACCTACCACTTCCCACTAGATTCTAGTCGAATAGTAGAGTTGCACACCGTGAGACTTAAGATGGATTGTCTCATCATCATCAGCCTGTACCTATCAGTCCACTGCTGGACATAGGCCTCTCCCATGGAACACCACTCATCTCGGTCTTTAGCCGTTCTAATTTCTTTCTTACCAATATCATCGCCCCACCTGGTTTCAGGACGTCTTATGTGTCAGTAATTTCACTGGCTGTAATAGATCCTACATTGCAATGAATCGAAACTCATTCCATGTTTCGTATCGCACAGATCCTAATTTTCTGCCTGCTACGCAGAGGGTCCCGGGTTCGATTCCCGGCCGGGCAGACATTTGAATGATGAATTTAAATGTCTGTTTCTGGGTCTAGGTGTTCTTTGTGGTTGTTTCTGTGTATGTCCATGGCACCCCGATACAGGGAATCCTAGTGGGGGCTATGAGTGTGGTCGAGTTTTTTTTTTTACACATAATTATGCTCACATCTATAGACATTCATTTACCCTCCACCCCTCGCAACGGAGTTCAACGTAGCCCGCTAACCTTCCTATACTAAGGTGAGGACATAGACCTAGTCTGTGAACTTGAGGCCCGTCGGGTGGAGGGTAAATGAATGTCTATAGATGTGAGCATAATTATGTGTAAAAAAAAAACTCGACCACACTCATAGCCCCCACTAGGATTCCCTGTATCGGGGTGCCATGGACATACACAGAAACAACCACAAAGAACACCTAGACCCAGAAACAGACATTTAAATTCATCATTCAAATGTCTGCCCGGCCGGGAATCGAACCCGGGACCCTCTGCGTAGCAGGCAGAAAAATTAGGATCTGTGCGATACGAAACATGGAATGAGTTTCGATTCATTGCAATGTAGGATCTATTACAGCCAGTGAAATTACTGACACATAAGACGTCCTGAAACCAGGTGGGGCGATGATATTGGTAAGAAAGAAATTAGAACGGCTAAAGACCGAGATGAGTGGTGTTCCATGGGAGAGGCCTATGTCCAGCAGTGGACTGATAGGTACAGGCTGATGATGATGAGACAATCCATCTTAAGTCTCACGGTGTGCAACTCTACTATTCGACTAGAATCTAGTGGGAAGTGGTAGGTGTTATAGGCTACTATTTTAGCTTACCATCAGGAGGGCTGTATGCTGAGTTTCCGCTGTAGGTATCTCCCAACGATATGTATTGAACTTAATCAAAATGCAATAACTGTGTTTAGTTTAGTGCTCTAAGAAATGAAAGTATAAATGAAAAAAAAAACTGTAAATCTCCCCTTAAATCAATCAGCTGATCATATTCAGTAATTATAGCTAAATACAAAGCAAATGATGCTTAACTTTCACTATCGACAAGAACAAACAACTACACTAAAGAGCTCTTCCAATAATAATTAGCATGAACAAAGTTTGTTTTGTAAAAGGTGACACATTACATAAAAAAAACATTCGTGACGTAGGTACATCACATCAGTTCGTTGACCGTCCTAGTGAGGACGAGACAATCGTATAAATCTAACATTGTGATAAAAATCTGATAATTTTTATGAATTTAACATTTAACAGCAAGAACACACTCATAAATCAGTTTAACATTAAATAAAAACAAGGTTTTGCTAAGATACAGTTCCTCCCCACATTATTAGACATTTAATCGTTCGCGATTTTTCCTGATTGTTCTAGTCTAGAAAAAGGCGTTCTGACAAACATTGGCCTCGATTCTCAAGTCACTTTCTTATATTTCACATAAGAACAGGATAGCAAATAAACACATGACTTTGACATTCCTAATCTGACATTATATTGCTTATTAACTGGACGGCGAGAATCGAGGCCATTGAGGCAATTTTAATATTTATCACTATAGTGACACGTTGTCACTGTTATCCATCGCCTAAATTGCTTCCTTCATCTTCTGATTTCTATACGTATTATGTGCGAAAAGAGAAGAAACTGGTACATTCTGTTTTGTTCCCAATCCAGCATAAGCACAGAAGGAGTATGCCATATTTCAACATCTAAGTTTTTAAAATTTGACAATCGAGACTAAGGTGTTTTGCGGCTAGTAAATTGGTTTTTCTTTGATAAATGACAGAAGTTCCAATTTCGAAACAGCTAATCATAACTTTGTCACAAACATGATTGTGTTTGCTGTTTCAAAGTTCGAATTTATTTTAAATTGTAAAGAGAAAGCAATGAATGGGCCGCAAAACACGTTGGTACCAATACGATTTACCTGCACGGAATCTTGCGTTTTAGCTTTTTTATATTCATTCTGCAAAAATCCAATTCCCTACCGTCGATGTGAATAGCAACAAGATTCATTCATTATTACAATAATCACTAAAGCAATGTCGTCAATGTACGAAATCACACTAACATCAATACGATTTCACGTTATCACTAGGGTGCAATGAACTCGGTTTCGCTACAGGTCGCGCCTCCCGTGCCCTCTCTAGGACGGCCGTTCAACCGAGAATTTTGTTTATTTCTAGTACATTCATCAGTATTTCTACTTCTTTAAATATAACCTTTATTAAACTAAGAACTCCCGTGCTGGACTTGGAGAGAAAGAAAAACTTAGAATATTCCAGCTGCTTCTCTTTTCGCACATAATACGTATAGAAATCAGAAGATGAAGGAAGCAATTTAGGCGATGGATAACAGTGACAACGTGTCACTATAGTGATAAATATTAAAATTGCCCTCAATGGCCTCGATTCTCGCCGTCCAGTTAATAAGCAATATAATGTCAGATTAGGAATGTCAAAGTCATGTGTTTATTTGCTATCCTGTTCTTATGTGAAATATAAGAAAGTGACTTGAGAATCGAGGCCAATGTTTGTCAGAACGCCTTTTTCTAGACTAGAACAATCAGGAAAAATCGCGAACGATTAAATGTCTAATAATGTGGGGGAGGAACTGTATCTTAGCAAAACCTTGTTTTTATTTAATGTTAAACTGATTTATGAGTGTGTTCTTGCTGTTAAATGTTAAATTCATAAAAATTATCAGATTTTTATCACAATGTTAGATTTATACGATTGTCTCGTCCTCACTAGGACGGTCAACGAACTGATGTGATGTACCTACGTCACGAATGTTTTTTTTTATGTAATGTGTCACCTTTTACAAAACAAACTTTGTTCATGCTAATTATTATTGGAAGAGCTCTTTAGTGTAGTTGTTTGTTCTTGTCGATAGTGAAAGTTAAGCATCATTTGCTTTGTATTTAGCTATAATTACTGAATATGATCAGCTGATTGATTTAAGGGGAGATTTACAGTTTTTTTTTTCATTTATACTTTCATTTCTTAGAGCACTAAACTAAACACAGTTATTGCATTTTGATTAAGTTCAATACATATCGTTGGGAGATACCTACAGCGGAAACTCAGCATACAGCCCTCCTGATGGTAAGCTAAAATAGTAGCCTATAACACCTACCACTTCCCACTAGATTCTAGTCGAATAGTAGAGTTGCACACCGTGAGACTTAAGATGGATTGTCTCATCATCATCAGCCTGTACCTATCAGTCCACTGCTGGACATAGGCCTCTCCCATGGAACACCACTCATCTCGGTCTTTAGCCGTTCTAATTTCTTTCTTACCAATATCATCGCCCCACCTGGTTTCAGGACGTCTTATGTGTCAGTAATTTCACTGGCTGTAATAGATCCTACATTGCAATGAATCGAAACTCATTCCATGTTTCGTATCGCACAGATCCTAATTTTTTCTGCCTGCTCCGGCCGGGTACGAACCC
>JARACY010005511.1:0-21486 GCA_029255725.1 Scrobipalpa atriplicella | reverse complement strand
CGTCAGTGTTGCCAATTTTATTTTTATTAAGCGCTTTATCCATCATCCAACTTGCAGTGCAGCAGTTCAAGGTCGCTTTTATAGCATGACCACTGACCTGACTAAAAAGACCTGAAGAGCGAAAGACAAAGAAAGAAGAAGAGAAGGTCTGATGAACTTCCTACAAGCCCTTCTCTTTCTATGGTACCTCTATTATATGGCAGATCTTTTTAGTTTAAATCGAATGCGCGTTTAAGTCCAAGTACGAGTCTTGTGCGAAATCGAGTGCCTTGTGCGAGGCCGGCATACACCAATGAACGGCTGATGATTTCATTGAGCATGTTGGGCCAGTAGTGCCCTGCTAACGCTGGTTTGGTTTGCCACAGCTCACGCAACCCATGCTGACTCGCGGACTCACCTGTGTCGCACGTACTGTCGTGAAGGTCGCAAACTTAACTGTTTATACTGTAGCATCGCAAGTTGTGGGTTTTTCATGAATTTTGCATTCATCAGCTGAATTAGGTCTTTTCAAAATGACATAATTGGTATAGCCGACTACCTATAGACTTTATATTGCCGATAGGTGGCTTTTCAAAAGAAGAGCTGTCAATGTCACGCATATGTCACGTACAAAAATATAATTTATAGTGCGTTCACACGCTCGCGTGCAAAGCAACACTCAACGAGCATAAACACGGGCTCAAGTGAGTGAACAGGCTGTTTGTGAATGTGCACATGCTTGCTTACATTGACTGGCGTACACGCGAGCATTTGATCAGCTCAAATGGTACATGCAAGTACACGGGCTACGCGCCTAAATGCATAGCGAGCTTGTAAACGTACCCTAAATATTGACAGATCATGTACAACCAGAGCCATCTGCTGGAGCTTTTGAAAGTCCCTAATTGGCCTTGAAAGGCCCATACAACATATTGGATGATGGATAAGATGCTTCATATCCAAAAGTAGGTCATGTCGTTCTATTGCTTTCTTCCTTGCGCACACTAGATTCCAGCTATCTTATCTTTCCTGTCTCTTTCACACTGTCGTATCAAAAGTCAAAACATGCTTGACAATCAGCAGGCTCGCGGCAAGCAAAGTTCAGTTTACTGATTGAGCCAACCACTGAGAGTCGGACAGTGCCGTGCGGATGTTATTCTAACTCATTCGGTAGCTAACAAAAATAAATGTGTGTACAAAAATATCTGTGCTACAATAGTGCTGCTGTGTGATTAAACTGTTTTAGGTTATCTCGTGTCGGAATTGATGTGTTTTGGAGACTGTTTGTAATTATTATTACAAGTTTTGTGTGTCGTTCTGAGTGGTATCAAATTGACTTTTGACGTCACTAGCAGCAGCAACCAATCACTTGGCGGCGCTCAAGAAAAATAACACTTGTTGAATAGTTTGATACAATTTTGGTCCTTCGAGCTGGATTTGTTTGTTTTTGTGTTGTTTGGAACGATTAAATGGATGGAACTACATGAACCCAGATAATTAATATGCTATTGAAATGCACTGCGGACGGGCGGCGGATCAAAGTGAATGGGGCGCCGGTCACTCAGGGGAATGTCGCCAGAGGTAAGTCTTTATAATAAATAGATCCTATAAATTGCTTCATTTATTGAGTAGGTACCTACATACTATAATATTAAGTAATTAGTAGTTCGCTAATGACCGGTCTTGGAATCGCTTCCATAAATAGGCCGATCGATAAGACCAAGAAAGTTCAAGACCTTACTATTAAGTACCTACGTACACGTACCTACCTACTTGGCTTAGCTTTTTTTCTTATTTCCTTCTCCATAAACTGAGAAGGGAACACCGGCTATTTACCTATTCAGTGATACTATGCTTTAAAATTATCAATAATAAAAATATGCACAATGAGAAGGATTTATTTCATCGTACCTATTTTTATTATTGATCATTTTAAAGCATTTCAAATTAGGTTATTTCTATTTGCTACGGTAGGTAGCTATTGTATTTGTACGTAGAGCATTGTTGTAGTCATCATATGGATCGGAATCCGCGGGGCAACCGTTATCAAAAATATGGATATGCCCGCGGATGCGGAAGTTGCGAGTGCTTGCGTGATTAAAAAAATATCTATTCTTACGTTTAGACGTGAGAAAGAAATGTCTAATCAAAAGTTTAGTTACTGCCTATAAGTAAAATTATCATTTCTAAAATGTATTCACGTCTAAACGTAAGAATAAATACTTTTTTGAATCACGCAATAACTCGCAACTTCCGCGTCCGCGGGCATATTCCCCGCGGATTCCGATCTACATCAGTTTGCATGGTAGGTATCTGTGTACTTAGGAAATAATGATGATTATACCTACCAATATTAAGCAGGTTTAGGTATTTAATACTTGTTTAAACTCCTACTTGGATTGTAAAGTGATATCCAAACTCAGCCATACTTCATCTACCTATCTCATGGCTCTCCTAAAATATTATATTTGCTTTGCCTAAACGATCAAGATTCGCTGCTAGACCAATTTTATTTAAGTTACGCACAATCCCCGAAATCGCTCATTGGTCGGAAAAAAAGGGCCACTCCGCGGATTGTGCATTGCAAAATGCACAATCCTTTGGCCGAAATAAAATGACATTTAGGGGATTGTGCGTTTTGTAATTGCCAATCCACGAAGTGCCCCTTTTTCCGGCCAATTAGCGATTTCGGGGATTGTGCGTAACATTTATATTTGACACTAAGGACAGGCAACCCTGACCCGCAACATTGCTTATAACGGGTGGCGCAAAAGTACTAGCACTAACTATGTACTATAGGATCTATGTAAATAGGGTCTTTACTTTTGCGCCACCCCATATGAAGATTATGAAGCAAGGGCGACAATTGGCGCGACTTGGCTCGCACTGCAGTTGCAAAGATTCGTATTCGATAGAAGTCGCGCGGAATGAATGCTACCTTAATTTCATATTGGATTCTTTATTTTGCTGTTTCGCGGCTGGCAAGAAAAGCGCGAATCTAAATTTGATAAAAAATAAAAGCAGTCAAACACTAGGTATATTTTTCTATTTATTTCCTCAAATTAAAGATCTACGCAAACATATCAAGCACATAAATTATTTAGCGTCGTCTACATTAGTTCCTATTTCTAGCGTACCTATCTATTTATCACACAGGCAACGCTTTGTTATAACTTGCACTAGCTAATGATAATAACTATAACCGATATTGAAATGATAAAACATGCAAAGCAGCCATTTGCAATTGGATTATACATTTATAGCAATAGAAAATACGTGCCTTAATGCCTTATAGCAATAGAATATAAGTATGTAATTAATTATTTAGCATCGTAGGCAAATTGAACGGATCACTCTCTTCGTAATATTATTTTTATCTCAAGAAACAGCAGAAATTGCTACAAAATACTTACCCAATGACTTACCCGCAATACTATCAATTGTCTTTTACTATTTTTAGATACAACAACCCTTGTGTCAGTAACAGAAATATCTTCAGCTTCCTTTAAATATATTTGTCACGAAAACTTATCCATTCCGTGACCTGATTGGTTCACATCACAGTATTCTAATGTTTTCTGTATGAATAATCAATTTTAGGTCTTAAACGGTTTACCTACGTCATGCCCAATTTAAATTCGTTTGAGGTTTAAAACTACAAACATTGATTTATGATATAAGGACTTTGCCCCGTTCCAGATCCGTAAATCAACAAACAGTTTAATTATAAGAGATAGACGTAAATTATAATATGAAGTAAATTATTTATTCAATTTATAGTCGGTCAATATTATAACAAGTTGGATCAAATGATCGATCCCGATTTGAATCCGGTTCCGGTTTGGAACGTGAGACAAAGAAAACAACTCGGGGCTGAGTTTGATGTCCATCTTTCGGCAAGGTAGTCTTTCTTCAAGGCTTGAATAATATAATATTTTCCCTGAAATCAAACCAATTTTTGTACGAATATATTGAATTATTTGATGTTTTGACTTACGCTTTGATTCTCTCTACCTATCCTCTGCCTACTTATAGTAGATTAGTTCTTCATATGGTACCACCACGTGAATCACAGATAAAATAAATGCAAATATGTTATGTAATTGCGTGTCGCGCCTAAAGATTTAGTATCGGCAGGTAAAGAAATCTAGTATCAACCAGTAGTCCTGTTCCTGTCATATACTCGACGCGTGCGCATATCGTTTCTGTAAACAGAACGCAGTCGGCCGCTGCTTCTGACCCCCGATAGTGGTTGGCGCAACGATAACGGGCGTGATAACTCGCGGGTCGCTCGACATATCACAACCGACTGATTTAAGACGACACGACTTCTTCAGATATGACAAAGACGTAGCAGGACTCCTATTTTGTTCGGATATTATTTAATGTTAAATGAACAAATTGGATCTCTAGATACTGTTCTGTTCTTTGGTACTAAGAGTTTAGGCATGGAATGTAGGATTTATCTTAGCTTAGCGCTTCGTACAAGAAATATAAATGAATAACCAGCGCATTACTTATATGAATCTATTTAATTTAATTCTAACCAATTAAATAAAATACGTTCTAAATGTAAACATGCTATTTCCAACAATGTTAGAGATCTAATAGAAAAAGTATGTATAAGGGAAGCCAAAGATAAGATAACTAATTTAGGTTTGACATGAATGAGAAGTGTCAACGACCGAGCAGAGATAGACAGATCAACGCAATGCTGCAACGATTTGATTGATTCAGCATGTGTATCCTAACTACAGTTTAAACAATTCAATATTATTGTTCACCTTGTTATGAAACTAGTTCATGCATTAATCCAAACAGATCTGGATAAACATTTTTATAAAATCCTTCCGTTTCGACGGATTTGCATTTTCATTTAATATTGAAATTAAAGTTGAAACCGTTTCGGATTCGGACCCTTTTTGTGAAGCTGTGTTTGTGTGCGAATGAAATTAAAACACGACTTAAATCCGTTGAAAGTGTTTTATTAACATGTTGAGCAAATAACCGAAAATGCTTTAAGTCTGATAATCGTTAGGTAAATCAAAGTATTAAAGATAGAAGAATGAAAATTGATTATTGCCGTAGTATCTGGCGCCTACTAAGCTTCATGCTGGGTAGTTATCACAAACATGTTAATAGATCAAGTTATCGCCCAGAAAGACTACTTGAACACTTGAAACGGTGCATTAGCTCACGTTTACCTTATGCCAGCAATGTCAGAGATTTTATACTTTATATCGATCGAAGCATCTGGCTGCTCGGTATATAATTACAAATAAAGATAGATTCTGATAGGAGATCATTTAAATGTTAAATTTTAACTTCACCTAATTTTTCCGGCATATTAGTCGATATTGTACCATCCATATACAAATAGTGGATAATTTTTATATTCCAGTTTTAATTGTATTCCATATTGTCTTATTTATTCGCTCCCTAACATTGGAGACTTTCAAACAGTCCTAGTCAACTTCGAAGTCCCAAGAAGTCAAACCGGAATCGATGAACAGTCAATGCCGTCAAGTTATTTCCTCTAGACGCTAAGGTCTTTAATACAACAACCCACACATGAAATGGAATGTACTAAATAAAAGCAATTCATACAAAAAACCTTGACAAGACTGAAATTTCTGCGTGCGTTTATTAAACAGGTCCTAGAATTTGCGTAGCCATAATATGACACGCACGAAACATGCGTCATGTGTTTATAAATCTTAACGTGTCTAATATAAAACACACTGTGCAAACGCAGACGGAGCACCTTCACGGGTTACAGCAATTGGACAAAATGGTCCTAAAGGAGCATTAAAAATAAATAAATAGATAAATAGCTGTCGGAAATGAGACAAGTTAAAATATTTGTAGCCTTTTCACGGGTGATTAAAATAGTGCTGATACTATTTTTCGTTGTAGTATTCATTTTCGGTTCTGTTTTCTAGGAACATTTAAATATTTGTATTACTTACAATTATCAATCACTTTCACATTTTCAGACTTCACTACTACTAGGTACTGTTTAAATGCTTCAAAAGCATGTCGCTAATTTTGTGGTAAGAATGAAAAATTATGCAATTATAGTATTTAGCAGCTAGATATTTGTTACAAATTTCACATCTTATGTAATTTAACGTAACAAAATTCATATTTGAAGATACTTCATATGATTTACAAATAAACATGTCGCTGCGCTGTTTTCGTAGTCTCTAGACAAATTATTTAATTATCTACAATACAACCTACAACATAAATTGCCTAAAAACTTCGCACCGACTGGCACAAGTAAATTAAAACAATAATTAAGGCGCAGTCCTTAAAAACTCATACATACATACATACATACATACATTCATCACGCCTTTATCCCTAATGGGGTAGGCAGAGCGTAAACGACCCAAAGATCATTCCGCCACGTCTGACAAGTTTTGAGGGTTATTATTAAAGACACAGATTAAAGATGATTATGTATATTGCTATAGTGACGGGTTGTCAGCCCATCGCCTAAGTTGCAATAGGTACACTGAAACCCTCGATTCCCTTAGCTGATTTTTACAGCATGCCCGGGAGGAGATGCAGCTGGCACATTCTATGTTTTTCTATCACTCCCAGTCCAGCATGGAAGTTAAAAACTCATCAAGAGATAATCCGGTAATACTCATGTTAATCCAAACCGGAGTGCTGGAACTAACACTTTGGAGCTTCAGACACTCATTCGGACGAAATTACTTATTTCGAGTGAATGGTGTAGATGTAGCTGCATCCATAACCATAGTATTACTTACTTCTCGTTTTTTTAGCCTAACCGCCCTGTGAGCTTAGGTTCCGTAGTTTTTGGTATCTGATGGGGTTGGCCTCTAAGGACGCGAGTGTTGGGATAGCAGAAGTAGGTAGATTTGGTTGCATGCTATGTCCATTCTACTTTACAAAAAACATTTCAACATTTAACCCAAAGCTCCAGGTGTAGGTACTGCATTTTTTTTATCATCTTTGAATCAGTATCTTCATTAACATGTAAAATATCACTTGTTAGTTATTGCACAACTCAACTCGGTTCTCAAGTTTATGAGACATAATTTGTTCAATAAACATTCATTGACGACAATGCTGTCGACAAGTAGTGCATCCGAGCAAGCAGCGCGCGGCGCGAGATGCTTCAGATATGTCGTATTATGTTTTCCTGTTGAAGGAACTCAAGCTAAATCATAATATCTTTATTGCTTTCATGTGGTAAGTAGTTGTTATAACATTATTTAGTATCACACACGAAACCCTGTTAGGGCACTGCAAAGAATGTGTCTTAAATACAGAGGCATGGTTAATTAAATATTACATATTACATTCTATAAAATATTCCAAACATAATAACTTATAACTCATTATGGTATACAACGTGTAACATAAAGGGTATATGCATCGAGAAATGTGTGAATCTACCCATGAAACTGAACAACTTTCCCTAAGGAACATAGGTCGAAAAACGGAAAAAAAAAATGACATTCCATATAAAATGCATCAGCTGATAGCGCATTTAGTATGGGAACTCAAGTTTTTTTTTCATATTTCGACTTTTGTTATTTAGGGAAAGTTGTTCAGTTTCATGGTTAGATTCACACATTTCACGATGCATATACCCTTTATGTTACACGTTGTATACAATTTAATTTATACTACTTAATTACAACTTTTACAAGTTTTTAAAGCTAGCAAGTGGGTTGTTGGTGTTGGTGTTATGTTAGTTATGTTCATTTCATTATATTCTCCAATTTATTCATAAGATTTCATTCTTCAAGATTCACTGGATCAGAAATTAAACTACCATCGGGTAAATTCTTATCGTATTCTCAACAGCCTTGGTGAGTGGGCGAATTAGCAACTGCGTTCTAATATTTTAGTACTTATAATTTTAACATCGAAATTACTTAAAGTTGCGAAGCAATTACCATTAGTGGCGGAGTCGGAGTGATGTATCACTCTGACATCTAATTTTTACTAATAATTTATTTTCAGCGAGGAATGCGGACGATACTGAAGTCTTGTGATGGATCTGTTAGGCAGTTCGCCGCACACGCACTGATTAGATCTTACATCGTGTATCTCGCTCAAATTGGTGATACGAACTTGCGTGCAAGGGAGACGAATAGTGAACCTGAACACTGCTTCCGTAATCTAGCGGCATTGCGCGAACGCAGTGTTCAGCCTTGGGCCTTGACCTTGTAGTGAATCTAGCTCTGTCAGGGTGTGTAAACATGATTCGCAATAGATATTTCATTGTTAAAGTTTATGGATTCTTTTATGTTTAGCTAGAGACGCTTATTCTCTGAGTCATGGCGTTGACAACCTGTGATGCGACTTTACTATTGTTTGCACATTTCGTTTTCCATGTCATTGGCGCCGTCTAAACGTAACAATGAGTGCAGTATGAGCTAACTATCTTTGATGCAATAAATGCACAAACTAATCAGAGGTGGTGATCATCACTTTGTTAATTAAGGGCGTGTCTTACTCAAGGCGATGGTCAACGCAAACAAAACCTGCTTCAATGTCAAACAAGTGCATTTAATAACGTGAATTTAATACAATGCATATGAACACTTATAAAAACTGTTTTTGCATAATGATATTTGCAATTGCATTGATCAGCACCTGTGAATAAAAATACTTGAGAAGCACCTTTTTAGCTACAACATTAAATCGTTGCAACTACATGTGCAAGTAAACCTTTGTCCTATACTTAAATTGCAATAACTATGTACTTAAGTGCACACATTGCTCGATTTATAAACATGCCTCATATACTTTTATTAATAAAATACTTATTTGTTCTATCTTATAAATCTCTAATGGCTATGAGACTAATTTGCTCATCCCATCTCGTTAGTAGCAAATGCTTTTCTTCTCTATTTATTTTTACAAAATGGCGTCACATCCCAAGCTGAGACGTATTTTGCCAATGACAACGTATATTTGATTTGTTTTATCTTGAATAACACATATCATAAATTATAATTCAATATCGCGATGTTGCGAACTTCCATGCTGGACTGGGAGTGATAGAAAAACATAGAATGTGCCAGCTGCATCTCCTCCCGTGCATGCTGTAAAAATCGGCTAAGGGAATCGAGGGTTTCAGTGTATTGCAATTTAGGCGATGGGCTGACAACCTGTCACTATAGCAATATCACCTGTATAATAACCCTGAAAACTTGTCAGACGTGGCGGAATTACCTTCATTTAGGTCGTTTTTGCTCTGCCTACCCCAATAGGGATAAAGGCGTGATTTGATGTATGTATGTATGTATCGCGATGTTAAACCTACTGTTAAACACATTAAATCAATAAATTTGCGATGATGGGAGAGTCTATAACGTGAAAACGTGAATCAGCCTTTCTCCATCTTTTCTTCTCTAACTGAAGGCAAACAAATCATAAGAGATTTCAGAAGAAGCTAGTATTATAAAACCCTCAGAGAAAAGATTTAAGTTTAATAGCTGTGCTGTCCCCCGTGTGGTGCCGGGCTAGAATAGCATCAACCCATATCTTCCTGCAGGTGTCGTAAAAGGCGACTAAGGGATAAATTCAGGGAATGGGCAGCAGCGTTACCTGTAAATGAAAACTTCTACTGCGCTCACCAACCCGCCTGCCAAGCGTGGTGAGTATGGCATATACCCCCAATTTTGGGGAGGCCCATGTCCAGCAGTGGACTGTTGTGGCTGATGATGATGAGCTGTGCTTATTTTCTGAGGATATCCCTACTTTGCCAGTATCACGCAAAGTAGTCGTGACTTCTGATATTGTTTATGTTTAAAGGCGCAGGTCAAAGCGACTGCGTCACCGCACACATTACATCAAACGCTATCTTTCCAATTATAAGATGTTTACAGTTAAAAATTGTAAAAAGACACACCTCCAATTTGTTTTGGCTTATGAAACTTTTCTAATTATTGAATGAGACTGAGATTAGGCACGTTTTTAGTTTGAAATAAAACGTACTTTTAGTTATTTCAATTTTTTTCCATTGTATGGGAGAGCAAACATTTTCAATTTTTATTTAAATTTATTTTCCAAATGTGAATGTACTTCAGTTCATTGCTTCAGTTTTGAACATGGGTTTTGAACTAAGGATGGCTTACTTTAAACTAGTGTAATTCATCGATAGGTAGCGATTTCAAAGTTTAATGGTTCAAGAGTTATATAGAAAAAATGTCACAGGTCACAGAAAGGAAAGTCTCCAAGCAAATCCATTTTAACTTACACACTCCATCAGTTCTATCACCTCTAACATCAATCTTCCTTTTCTTTTCAAGTCGAATGCTTACAGTGACAACCAATTTCAAATGTTTATGGGGTATTCTATGAAAATAACGGAATGGAAGTGAGTAGTATTTTTTTAAAGACGATAAGGTAAAAGATATGCATAACGTTTTTGGCATTTAAACCTACATGAAAGGCGAAAATGGCCCTTTACACCATACCATAGTGAAGGAGTTTAATTAACAAGAAAAACATGCAATATAAATATCTTAGTTTTTTACCAATCGTTAATTGGGATGTCATGTCATGCTGTCAAATGTCCGTCTAATTGCTTGTATTATAGAGAATCAATTTAATTGGTTTGTTGGGTAATGGGTTGCATCGGTGAGAATGCGGTGAGAGCTAACCTTCCCAACATTTGAATTAAAACCGAGAATTCATCGCTGTGGTTATTTTGAGCAGCTATAGGTCGAGTGAAACGACCAAATCCAAAAATAGACGGTATTTTAACAGTATTCGTGACTACATAATATTGTAAAGTGTCCGTCACACCTTTTAAACAATTTCATGAATAATTTACCTTTATAGCGCATTCATACATTTTTATACTTCCGGAATCGATTTTTCTTATACCTACTTTATACGCCGCCTTTAGTGCTTAGTAACAGAGTTGCAATCGAGATCTAATGTTGTTATAAAACACCTTGACTAAAGTAAGACCCGATTAGGATCATGAATTTATTATTCAATGTGTTCATTAACATCATGAAAATTAACAGTCGCCTCAATAATAATCGATAATGAACTTACCTAAGTTTATCTTGGCTTATTATCATTTGTTAATTATAATATGTATTTTATTTCAATGAAACTACTTAGCAACAAGTTTGCTATTTGAGACACGTGAGAAGGCCTTGAACTTTGCTATCTCAGTTTTTGAGATAAAACATACAGTCTATAATAAAATCACACAGCAGAAACGCGCAGGTCTCTCGCTCGCGTCACTTCGATATTGGGGTCAGACTGAATGACCGCAACAAAAATGAAAAATGAATGTACAATTTATACAATAGAAATTTGATAAAAAAAAAATAAGTAAGAAACAGTTGTGTAAATAACAGAAAATACCTATTGCCCTCTTTAAAATCAAATATTTCGAGACCGAAACATTATTATAAAAGACTACAGTTTAAAAGAAAGCTGTAAGTACTTACTAGGTTTTATGAGACGTATCCAGTTCACTGTAGTCAATCAAAAAAGCCCCTTTATTTTTGAAGTTATACTTCTTTAGGCGCGTTATGAAAAATATCAAAGAAGTATAACTCAGGCGTGTACATAAGTACACACCCATTTTTTAATGAAACAAGTAAATGCATCAGAGACCATCTTTGTATTGGAGATTTAAATTATTCAGCTGTATTTTCCGAGGATATACTTTGCCCAGCAGTGGGATACCACAACAGGCTCTTAATAATAATAATAAAAAAGACGTACGTACTTGCATAATTTCAACTTTTAAATACGGATTTACCGTCTACCCACGTTGGCCTAGTGAAACATAGACGCGTGCCCCTGGCTGATATGATCACCTCGCTCTATCAGATAAGTAAGAAGATAACTGATATTATAGTATAGATAAGTACATATACTTGACTATTTTAGGCCACATAGACTGCTAAGCAATAGGTAGGTGAAGGTGAAGCTAAAATATTATTTAATCATAGCTTAGAAACAAAAGAAGCTAATGGGCCCGATTCGTAACCATCCCGACTTAACTAAATCTCAACAAAAATTATTGTCACCCCGTTCTGTTCTCTCATGATAGAAAGTGACAGGTATGGACTTATATTAGTTAAGTCGCGTATTTTGCAACCACTAATTGTTACCAATGTTACTACTTCGGTTATCGAAATGAAAAGCCTTGTTTTTCTAATATTTCTTCGAACCTAAAAATAACCTAAAATATAAATTAGCGGTTAAAAAGTAGGCCACGCTTCTGTACTAGATATATGACTCTATCACGATGACATCAATATCATCAATCAATTCACAAATAAATCAGATCGCTGAATCGTTGCAATACTGCAAGTTGAAAATGTCAGCCAATCAGGAACCTGCAATATTGGAGACAGTTCGTTATCGAGCTGCGATTGGCTGAACCGAGCACTTGCCTCTCACTTGACCCTCCCACTTCTGAAGGAGCTTTCTAATAAATCAGTGATGGTCAGTTCTCCTTTATTGCAGAATCTACTGAAGGATGAAATTAAGCTCGTACCTAATAATAGGATAAGTGACTAACCCTGTATTGAGCCCGATTAAAATATTTGTATCTGACTCAATATAGAAAAAAATACAGCATACGGTGTAACATAGAATTTATCTATCTCCTAGCGGACCCCTTCCATCCCGGCGCAGGGAGGCATGGTTGACTGGGTGGCTAAAAAAATTCAAAACGTTTATACCTACTTAAAACTGATGGCTAAAATAACTATGGGTCTTATTTATCATTTGAAAAAAAATGCCCATTTAGATTTAATAATCGAGTTAAAAAATATAGAAGTTATTGATTTGAGTAGTCAATATTTACAAGCCAGTGACGTCACAAGCCAGTATTTTCATACAAAAAAGCGTTTTTGACATTTCATAAAAAGTTGCTGATTTGACTAGTAGTCAAATAGCGTCCAATATCCAAGGTTCTGATTTTGGATCATTCCGCTCAATAACCGACTCTGTATTGTCTACTCTATGACCATGTGGTTTAGACTAAATGTAAGAGCTAACCTATGGCGAAAGAATAAAACAATCGGCATTCCCAAGATTAACTGATCGTCTAATGTGCGTGCGCAGGTTTATACAACGCAGTATCAGAATCAGAACTATCAGGCGTTCAGGTACCGCTTATCTTATCGTCGCTGGGTGATACGGTATCTAGGCCTTGAAGTCTGCTAGCTACTTGTAGCAAGCAATCCTTTTGAAATACTAGATTCGGCGGAGTTTCAAGTGTTCTCGACGATTCTTATGATTGTGAAAATTTTGAGGATTAGGGATGACTACCTATAAAAAGGTTTATATCGTAAATATGCCTATTTAAAAGAGATAAAAAAAAACCTTAGAAGCATATTAAAGTAACAGCATGTTTTTATTTAAATTGTTCTACATAATTTAGTGAAAATATGTTTATCAATTATAAAGCTTTATCATACTCAAACAATAAGTAAATCCATTCGTGAACATGAGTGTAACGACCGTAAAAACTTCAAAGATTCATGGTTGTTTACTATTACTTGTAGCGTACTTGTGGTTAGCACGCGGTTGGTTGAATACGACAAGGTGAACATTTCAGAGGCTCTTTTAATTCATACTTTAGTAAGTTCATATTATTATATAATGTTTATTTTTCTCATTTGAAATGTATTACTAAATTTCATGACACGTATGTAGAAGCCTAGAAGCTAACACGTGCGGTTAAATCCAGTTGAAATATCCAGAACCAATACAGAACTCTTTGAAGTTCTCAAAAGATAGTGAGATTGACATGAAAATTAGATCGTTTTGAAAACAATTTTAAATTAATTCATATTTATAACAAGCCCTACAGATTTAGCTATCACCCCTGCGTTGGTTGGAGTAACAACAACAACGCGCATACACAAAAATGTTGAAAGCTGCCACCTAAGTTGAAGTTTAGGGCGTTGCTATGATAATAAGTCATAGAGAATCAGTAGTAATGAAATGATGAACCCACGGTAATGACTAGGTATATGTACTCTCTCAAACGTATATTGCGCTGTTAAATATGTTAAGCTAGTCATAACATAACATAACAACATTTTCTTGACACGAATTGACACATGAAGGACTTCTAGAAAGGAAGGCAATACCATTCATATCTACCTATTGTATAAGTACGTCCTCTGGGTAAAAGAAAATAGGAGAATGTCCATGATATATATTGATTGTAGTACATATTACTTTGGTTAGGTCCATAATCTTAGTTTACATTATACCAAGGCTATTATTATGCGTAGTGCAAGCCTCGATTCATATTCATAGTTTCATTATTGATTTTGCAACAGAACCCAATCGTTTGGAAAACCACTTTGCTTGCTTGGACTATGATGCTTACTTATTATATGTCTATAGGAAGGCCTTATGTGGATAATTTAAGCATAGTAGATGCTTAGGCTTGGATTACCTGATAAAAGTTATTAAACACTTAATAAGAATAGTTTTAACCAGTAATCAGTAACGTTGTATTTACCTGGTTAAATTATCCCTGAAACCATGATCTCTTGGACACAAAATAATTATTACATCGTTAGACACAATTAAACATAGATTAAATCAGATACAATGTTCTTTTAATTACAACACATAATAAAATCATGCGGCTTCATAAACGTAACGGTTTTTGAGTGGTCGTGGTCGGTCGGGTGAGCGAGCGATGCGATGGCGCAAGTGCAGTTAGCAACGAGGAAATTTGGACTTTTATTTCTGACGCGACCTCCGCGACGGAATGCAGCGTGTCGTGTCGTGCACCAGTTTTCTCGCCTTCGGATTGAGCAAGTTTTCTAGATATAGAGTAGATTTAGATGAGTCATATGGTGACACAAATCGAAGCATAAAAATGCTGATAAAGATCTAAAGTTTAGGCTTGGACAATCCAAACCTTAATTTAACGGTGATGTTTAAAGTAAGCAGTATGTAGTTCAACACGTCACGCTTAAACATGTATTCGTTTCGTTTAAACATCGTGTTTGGTGTGCTCACCAAGCTTGCCAGCGCCAGAGCATCTGTATTGAATTACGCACGTGGTGTGTTGTATAACTAGCAGTTCGGCCGTGATGATGACCATCGATCGTGTGGTGCCGAGTTGGAGAAACATCATCTCATTTTTACCTGTAGTAGTCATAAAATGCGACTTACGGATAAATTCAGGGAATGGGAAAAAGATTAGGCACCCTGTTCTTCTTCTTGTGTGGGTTTCGAATCGATCGACCCGACCTTTAAAAATAATCCATCATATGTTACAACAATGTTATGCGCAACAGTTAGGGCAAAAAATCCCAAACGTGGGTAGGCCCGTTTCTATAATTCACTGAATAAATAATATTTGATTGTAGTATCCGGCCCCAAAATATTTCAGGAAGAGCACACAAAAATCGCGATATAATAATTAAAAAACAGTTGCCGGCGTTAGCTTGGCCGTGAGCTGGTCAATTAGCGTAGGTATGCAAAAATATCACTGCCTACCCAAGCAGCAAAGTAGTCGAATAATTTTAGCTTTTTGCTCTAAAAAGCTCTATAATCAAGTTATTAAGGTGTTTGCGGTGACATCGTGTACTATAAAAGCGTTAGAAAGTACATATACACTCTATAAGCATATTGGACCAAAAAGAACTATAAAAAAGCGTCATAAACGTTTACAACGCCATTTTATACCACCGTTATAGGGTGTAGCTATAGTAAGTTCTAGGACAGCTAATAAAGAGCAATATTGCTCTATGAAACTGTTCACCGATGCTTCTATTCGTCTTATTTGTGTTCTAATGGCTCCAAAACAAACCGTTATTGTCATTTCGTTTTAGCAGTGTTGAAAAACTCAACTATGGGGTTATATTGTGGTATTATGGAGATTCTGATCTTTGCTATAGTTTTAGTACATTAGTGGTCACAACAGGACTACTATAGAGTGATTTTGTACTATAACCGCGTTTCAGGTTCTGCTTATTTGATTAATCTATACTATAATCGTCTTCAGATGTCTATAAATGTCCGACACTGTTTAAGAGCCAAATTAGGATATAATGACGTTATTAGTTCCTTTTATAACACATGTTAGTACTGTAAGAGAGTATCTATCTCGTTTATAATATTAAATTGGCCTGTAAAAGTAATTAGTATTGCTGATACAGGATCATTAAGTCCAAAAGGAGATTTTTAATCTCACTTTTAGAGCTAAATTCCACCATTTTGTAAGAAAGGGAATTTCCATAATGATGACCATTTTTCGTAATATTCCACTGGAAAAAAACCAAGATGTTGACTAAACCACAGACTAAACTCAATAAACTTAATCAATTCTAAACTTCTATTGTTGTCTTTAAACCATTTCTGTTCAGAATCATAGCCAAATCAAATCATGGTGTAGTATTTGTCTTGCGGAACCCCAATTTCATTCCGAATCTAAGATGACAGTGACAGTGATGAGAGACAAGTAAATAAATTGATAAATATTTTAGCGAAAGATCAATAATTCGAGGGGGGCACTTAAAACTTATGGTAAACCTGACCCCAGTATATCAATAAAACTTCGACCGCACATCATTTTTATCCTTTTATACGTATATTTTAATAACAAAATGAAATCAAGATCCTTGTATTAATTTGTTAAATTAATTTAATAATTTTAACTACACGGCACTTTTTCACATGAAAAGAATGAATGATGTGAAATTAAGGCACCGAAAACGCTTGTATTAGTTGAACAAGTACAATAAACGGTCCAATGGTGACCGAAAAAGGACCATTTGGAGTTTTGAGACACTCTTACATAAGCATTATTGGACTTATTTGTCATGTGTAACGCTGCTATGAAATTGTTATTTCGCTGAATTGAGCTATAACTGCGCCACCCTCGAACAAACGGAGCTTGTATCGGGGTCTTGTTGGACCAGAAATGGTGTGTGCTGTTACGTTCTATGGCCTCTTATTCGACTACTTTTTGTTACTTGGGTATGTTACTGATTTACTATGTAGAAATCTTATAAATCATTCACGTTATAAAATATACATACACGTGCCTAATACACGAAATTAGAAGGGATATAAAATTTTGTAAAACTTCTCGTGAATAAACCCGGTGTATGAGACTGAATGACTACTAAGTACATCCTTATCTAATCAGCATGACCAATCCTCTTCTAGATAAGGGCATTCCCATAGGTTTGTTTCTTTTCTTGCCATGCTGGTCATGCTCAGGAGCGCTTTGAAACGCTCGAAAGCTAATGCGCATACGAAAGGGCAACTTTCGCATGCGGTTTTCATACAAAATGGCATGCGAAAGTTGCTCTTTCGCATGCGCATTCTATTCGAGCAGTTCAAAAATACTGCTCCAGAAGGCTTGGCGAGTGCAGGGCCAGATTATTTATAAGCATTTATAAATGTTTCCCTTAGTCATCTTTTTGAAACCCACAGGAAGATATAATGTAGGACTATTTATATTTTGACGAGAGGACACTGAAATTGAGCGAGCAGTGCCTTAAAGTACATGGATGTTTGCTCCTCAAAATTCGAAAACTGTGATCTCTTTATAACAATGGTAATCAAAATTCCCAATGGAACTAACCTTATACCCGAATTTTCCAACAAATTACAATTTTACTCTAACTGTTTTTTTAACCCTTGCAATATTAAACCGATGATCTAACTGTGTAACCAAACTTGACCGTCGTCAGTTAATAGCACGTGCCAACTAACACAGACTAGTATCAAGCACTCAAGGTCGCTCTACACATCTGTTACTCATAGGCTCAGTGCATTTTATGAACTATAAAATATTGTGTTGATATGATAGTGAAAATATCTCTACATTTTCAGATTTGCAGACGAATATCTATCATCTTCGGGTATTCACATAATGACTGATACTAGCTTAAGGATTTAGTACCACAGATCGCATTTTTTGTTTATGTTAGCTTCGTTTATCTTTATGTATCTAAACCAATATTAAATATCTTTATTTTACTTTCAGGTAAGCTTAATCATCATATAAAAGTATCACAATTACACGGTATGGTTTTATGTTTAGTTTTCTATACGTAAAAACTAGCGTATTTCACCCAGTGATATTGCTAATCACATCACATCAGATGGTACTTTTTTGTTCTTTTTTTTGTATACAGAAAAAAAAACAGGATTCGATGAGAGCCTGTTCGGAACGGATTTGAACTTTGAACCCTGCTGCTGATAAATATTCATTGCATTATTAGAATATTGGGGCCTAGACAGCCGATGGCGCCATTTCTAGAAAATACACAGCTCGGCTGGATAATTTATTTTTATTTTTAGTATGATTATTTTTTATGTCAAACCTCATTGATCCTGTTCTTGTTCACGACATCGCATTGATGAAATACGGCTCGGCTGGATTCTTTATTTTCAGTATGAATTTTATGACGTCAAACCTCATTGATCCTGCTATTGTCCACGTATATATTGTCGTACTAAATACAAAACTGGCAGAGTTACTGAGGTGAGGCATACAGACGGACAGACAGAATTGATACAAATATACCTACTTAACTACTAAACCTTAAAAAGACATCTATTTTATCAAATTTATAGTTATTAAGGCAAATTTATAAATAGAGGAATTAATTTATGTCAGAATTTAATAAAAACTTAACATGGGCACTCACTCATGGGTATTTTAATTAAGTATGTCTCATCTCACTTAAGTTTAAATAATTTGATGTCAGAATTTTATTGTCAAGATAACCCATTCATTAAACCAATAACATCTCCTTCTATAAATAAATAAATATGAAACTACAAAATCGCGATAATGCGCAATAAAACAACGACTTTTCCTTATTCTATTTTATATAATAAATATTGGCATCTAAGTCATTATCTACAGACGTAGCTAACTGCTAACTACCAGTGTTATATAATTAGTCCTCTTTGTAGATTGCACAGGAAAATGTTATAATGTTATAACCTGAACAATCAGTGTGATCCCTCTACAAACATTGTCTCAACGCGGTCTTTGAACAAGAAATACTTATTTTATTAGTAGTAGATTCATTGCATTCAATGTTGTATAGAAGTTATTTTAACAATACAGGTACCACAGCTTCAATATGAATGAATAGATAGGGCACAGAAATCAATACTAATACTTGATTAGATATATAAAATATAACAGTTAATCGTAAATTATTTCACATTTTTATAAATTCAAATTGTGTTCACATCACTTCACGTGACGGATACAGAATTGATTTAGTCCCTAGTTACGTAAATAAAATCTTGCATTGCCTCAGCCAACGAAATTATTTATTAGAATAGAACTCTACTTAGCTCTCACGAAAACAATAAACAAACTCTTCAGAATTTCTCGAAATCAATAGTCATTCGTTCGTGTTTTCAATGTACTTCTACGCGGTCTCGACAAAAAAAAAACACAGAAAAATACGGCTGGTGATAATAAAGAAAAAGGTCAAAGTTGTTTGTTCTCTAACTAATACCTGATCAGACGTCAAGCTTCGGTAGAAAGCTCTTCCCCTAAAAATTGGCATCAGGAATCTGGGCTATCGTAGTCAATTGATCCATTGGGCCTAAGGACTGTTCCTGCCAATAAAAATCTTCTGTTCATGATCAGAGATGGCACTAAAAACGAAACCTTTTTAATCGTGAAGTACCTTAATAAAACATATCCATCACATTTCTTTCTCTCCGGACTTGAAGCTTGGGGTTTCCCAGGCATAAGCCAGTCGAATGACCTAAAGATTTTCAGGCGATGGGCTGTCAGAGGCTGTCAGCTATCAACAAACAATCATGAACGGCTTTTTTTTACTAAGCTGCTAACGCCCTGGCTCTTCTAAAAACATGCATAGACGTTTTAACATACATACATACATACATATAATCACGGCTGTATCCCTAATGGGGTAGGCAGAGCGTAAACAACCTAAACAAAGGTCGTTTCGCCACGTCTGACAAGTTTTGAGGGTTGTTTAAGATAGATCTGTATATATTGCTGTAGTGACAGGTTGTCAGCCCATCGCCTAAATTACAATACTGAAGCCCTCGAATCCCTTAGCTGGTTTTTACAGCATGCCCGGGAGGAGATGCAGCTGGCACATTCTATGTTTTTCTATCGCTCCCAGTCCAGCATGGAAGATAGACGTTTTAATACATGTAGTAATACAAAAATAATACAAGAATCGTGTTAAAATAATGTCGCACGGACTGGTTCGGCCATGGAGGGACCACGGCGACATTGAATACAGAATGCTGTTAACCACCTCATTTAAATCGCAATTTAATTTATGTTAACTGCTTTGATGTGAGTATCTTTTTTATTATTCGTATTATATGGACAAGTTCACTAATGTTTTGCTTGACTTCTGTTTGACGAAATGATTTGAATTTTGTAAAGAAAAAACGTAAAATATTAGGTCTATTCGATTAAAATGCTTAATTAATTTTGAATTATCTTATTCTTAATGCAACGAATGGGGTTGTATACATTTATACTAGGGTAGGGAGGTATCCTTCTGTCACATTTTTTTTTATAATACACAATGCAGTTAAAGTTACAAGTCGTACAAGTCGGTCAGACAGGTGTTGACAGGTGTATCATTAAAATTGCCGTCGCAACTAGTGTATATTTTTTTAAGGCGACGCGACGAGTCAGTTCTGTCCTTTTCTTGCATCTCAAAAATTGCAAACGCTATGGAAGTTAAAATTGTAGATATTTTTTTTATTCATAATATCATAATTTTGTCTATGATAATGATAAGACCCGACTACTGGACCATTTTAGCTTGAACGCCTACAAATCATGTTATACGTAAACCTTTAAAAATACTATTCCAAGGGTCCCTTTATTATGTCCTATTAGTCTTGGTGAAGGTCATAAAAAACACCATTTCTCCAATTGATTATAGGTACCTACCTATTTAATTTATATTTATTTTATTATACAACATGTAATAGTATATGCATCGAGAAATGTGTGAATCTACCCATGAAACTGAACAACTTTCCCTAAGGAACATAGGACGAAAAACGAAAAAAAAAAAATTTTCCTTCCATAAAAAATGCATCAGCTGACTGCACATTTAGTATGGGAAGTAATTTTTTTTTCGTATTTCGACCTATGTTCCTTAGGGAAAGTTGTTCAGTTTCATGGGTAGATTCACACATTTCACGATGCATATTTACTACAAGTACCAACCATGATACGCTATATAATTTTACACGTTACACACCCCCTCTCATACCAAGAATATCGTCATATACATACACGTTTATCTTCAGTTCGAAACTGACCTTTATAACAAGGCCAAAGCTATACCAGTGGTAATTCTTACTAGTTGCTGTTGTTAGTTTTTTTATCTGGTTTGTATTGCAGGGTTGAAATTGTTGAAAATGTTACCCCTGGTAATCCTAATAGGATTCTGGATAGCCTTCGGGATCAATAACTGTCTTCGGAAAGTGTGCCAGGATAATTTTTCTACATACATA
>JARACY010005510.1:0-21487 GCA_029255725.1 Scrobipalpa atriplicella | reverse complement strand
GTAGGTAGTTCATTAAATCGCTCCTACGACGCATAGCGTAATGTAAAGGTGCACTTATATCTTATTTTAACATTATTTTCATTGTTCAAAACGGAAATAGGATGAACACGTGCAGAATAAGGAACCTGAGTACACTGAACACTTTTGCTTTCTGAGAAGATATTTTTGGAAGTGAATCTGAAATAAAATTGATGCTATATTTACATACACACTGACCTAATAAATTGTTCAGCCAATAAAAAAAAACATAATTAAAGCAAAAAAGGAATTTCAAATAAATTATAATCTTATTTTTTTATTGATAATGATGATATCTTGCAGGATCTGATACTCAAATAGGTATAAATTAAAAAATTTATAACACATTTGCTTGTAAATGGTCTCTTATTACACCAATTTTAATATTGTATTGTATCTTATTACGTACTTGTGCGTAATCGTAATGTAAAATGCACGAGTGCTGTAAAACACACGAGTTTTTTTTTTAATTAGGTAAAACGCACGGTTTATCAAACGGTACTTTTTTAAATCTTAGCAAAGAGTTTTTACGTCAGAAAAGTGGTAAACGTTTTATGAATAAATTTAACTTTGGGAGATAAAATATAATGAATAAACATTTCATTCTTTAATTTAATTAATTTTGACAATAAATTTCAACAATTTATCTGTAACAAAACATAAAAATATTAATTTAGTTTATTAGTGATACTGTCTGTTTTTGTGCCTTTGCCTTAAAAAAAAGCGCTGCGCGATATATACTAGGTATTCCACAATCAACCTTTTCCGCAAATCACAACCTACACATACAACATAAAATAGTTGCAAATAGGATTGGAATCAGTGGTAATACATTCTACCAGTCGGATTTCTGCGAGTGAGATAAAATATAGCGCAATTTGCTACCACTACAGCCAACTATACCGACCGGCTCGCTGGCGAGGGATTTCTGTTTCTGACACTGACATATTAACAACTTTCAGCCGAATTATCCATAATGTGATGGTAAGAAGACTCTTGAGAAATAAAGTGTATATACACGAAAATATAGAACTCGTTATTTTTATTTTATTGCACTTTGCCCGCAGCGAAATCTGGAAAGTAATGTGATCAATTTTCTTAAACTTTTATAGAGTTCACTTTAAATAACCTAGCCAGGCCCTAATCCTATAAATGCATTTTACTGACAGGTAGAGTATCGATTGTGCATATACAACGTGTAACAGAAAGGGTATATGCATAGAGAAAGGTGTGAATCTACCCATGAAACTGAACAACTTTCCCTAAGAAACATAGGTTAAAACACGAAAAAATTTGACCTTCCATACAAAATGCATCAGCTGATAGCGCATTTAGGAAGTCAATTTTTTTTTCCGATTTCGACCTATAGGTATTGCTTAGTGAAAGTTGTTCAGTTTCATGGGTAGATTCACACATTTCACGAGTCATTTCATTCATGCATATACCCTTTCTGTTACATGTTGTATATGTTTCTGCGCATAAAAAAATAATTGGGTAAATTGACAAGTTTTTCTGCCTATGAAAAAGATGGGTACCTAATGCACCATGTAGGTACATTGATTGCTTATTGCTGAAACCAAGGTAAGACATATAAGCGCACATAAACCACACAATCATTTTGATGTCAGCCGCCTTACCGAAGTTGAATCGCTTAAAGCGAAATATAGAATATTCACAGCAACGACTAGGATTACTGCCCTAGTGCTTTTGCATTCCTCTCTCTGTCTCTGACATATGGATTTAGCCGAAACCGACACTGCCACAGTATATGAAGTGAGCAACGTGCTTTATGAGCCGATGTTGACGATTTGATACTATCGCTTTGTTTATGTAGCTGAAATAGTTATAAATTAAGTTTCTGAACTGAAAATAATGTTTATTATGTTATACGCACCTGACATGCCGGAATAAAGTAAATTAATTATGAAATAATGTGAGTAATAAACAGAGGTTTTCGTGATAGGTAATTGACTTTTAATTGTGTTTTCGTAGAGTCTCGAAAAAAGTATAGATGTGGTATGTACATTTCTGAAATAAAGCAATTTACGATTACGTCTGAGTATAATTAAAAGGCCAAGGTCCAAGGCCTAGTCGAGTAGTTTTTCCAGATAATCCAACTGACTTTGACATGATTTAAAAGGTCTCTGCAATCAATCCCCGTTCATAGCTGAACTTGCAACAATATTTTTATAAAATCTAGAAAACCCTACGAAAAAAGAACCATTTAGGTATTCCTTAAAACCCTCTATGGTAGAGTAGAGATATTTATTATCATATTTCCACACGTAATGTGGATCGTGGATCACGTTCTGCGCAGAAAAGCCAAGGGCACGATAAGTGCCTGTTACTTAATTGAATTGTTTCGTCATCATCCTAAAGCAGTCTCGGATTCTCGTAACGGTCCAAGACGGATGGTAGCATACCTGCCATTTTCAATCATTTCATTAACCACTGCCCAATGTTTTAACGAAAGTAAGTAGTACAAAACAATATGCGCAGTAAATTGGTTTCAACATAGGAAATTAATTAGTTTAGTTGAATTGTTTTCACGAAATTGTATCTGAAATATTTGCAAACGGATACAAACGGTTACAAACACCGGTGTGAGAATACAATATTTTTTAGGTTCCCAAAAGTTTGCGCCCGTTATAGAAACTGCTAGAAAAGTAAGGCAAACAATACTCTGTAGAAACAATAAAGAGTTTTTACAAATACCGCCACACACACACACACACAGTGGTGGATGTTGTTTTTAAAATTCAATTTTCCATTCACTACGAGCACAATGCACATGTCTAGTTTCGTTAACATGAATAAAAACATGTTTAAACGAGGTTTTCCAGTGTGTATTTAGTTAGTTATTTCTATTTAGAATTTTTTAAATGTATGTTTCACTAATTTTGTTTTTATTTCAGTTAAAAACTTTTTGCATTTCTGGTCATAAACATCCTATTTTGTTGAATATTGATTATTTTGAAATTACATGAAAACTATTAGTAGGTATATAGTATTTGAATACCTATCAAAAATGTTTTTGTATCATTTTAGATACTGCCAAAAGATTTGCTTTGATTTATTAAAACCTACTTCTCTACCTCTTATTAATAACTGCCGTGCATCGTGAATGTGATTTTAATTAAAGGTTAAAATATAAAGTTTGCGCAATTAAATGATCGGGCAGGCGACGGGCTCCAGTGTTCCATGATTTCTACTCGATGAATTGTTTGACTCTGCTTTGACTTAATTTAAAGCTAGCCTGGCCTGGGCTTGAATCAGTACTTTTGCCATTATGTTGGTTCTGCTACTGCTAGTGCACGGTTTAAGACAGTATAACTATACATTTCCGGAGTTATTGCAACCTATTTCTATCCGTACCGTGTCGTTTAATGTTTCAGTAGCAATACAATACATACACCCAAAGAAGATCAAGATCTGTGTGTGATAAATATATTGTGATGTTGTTGTGATAGAAGGAGCTTTATTACTGTGTTGTAAGTCTGGGTCTAAGAAAGTCAGTAGTCATAGTCAGTAGTCCCCACGTGGGTGAGTAAGAGTAGTGACATTTCAAATTCTTTCACAGAAAGTACCTATATGAAAAGTCTTAGTTCATTCTAGCACTTTATGTATCGCAATAAGCACTAACGTTTTATTGTACCAAGATGAAAAGCAGAATAGGTCTGGAATATTAATAAAGCCCTATAAAATCCAGATTCGTACGGAAAACATTTCAATAAAAGGTGAGATTAAAGGGGGAAAATAATTCCAGTTTATATTTAGAACGGAGTAGTTGAAAGCTGGTTGTGGCCGCCTACGCCGACGCAATGCACAAATTGATTTCAGCTTCGATAGCGGTCTAGAATTTCTAATAGGAGGTCTAATTGTAGCAGTTCTAATTTATCGTTTAGTAGCGCTAAAAACCCGCTTTAGCTTTGTAATGAAGTGGGTTAATTTCATTGCGTAATTTCATAATCATAACTGAACTAGATAATTATAAATATGAAAGAAAGAAAATAATAAATTCGCACCGGGCTACGACTTCGGGCAGGATTCGAACCTGCGCCTCTGGATTAAAAAATCCTCAAAAATGAACTAGATAATTAATTTGCGTTTTTGGTTTTTATTAAATATATGACACACTGATATGACAGCAAATTCGTATTAAAATGTGTGTAAAACTTCTAAAAACGTATTTAACTCTTCAAATGCTTCGACTATTCGATCTTTATGTTCTTCTTTTTTCATGTAGCAAATAGGGGTTTTAAAAATCCGCTCAGAGAGCGACAGCACCCCACCCTCCTCCACTGTCATGGAGAAGCGAACGATCATCGAGGGCTGATGGTAGACTACCATCGCCAGTCTCACGCTCCGGGCACCGCGCCACGCCTCATCAGCGCGGATAGTGGATTCTCACAAAGTGTGAATCTCGCTTGAAGAGCTTACTATAGAAATGATCCTATGAAGTAAGGTCTTATTCACTGATTAGAGAAAGTCGCTGCCGCTCCCTCCATTCACTCTTCTGTGGTCTTATTTACGTCGGCAAGAATTTTTGGTAGTCATGAAACGAGAAAAAATCTCACCACCGCAATGTAAAATTTGCAGCGTTTCGAACAGTGACATCTGTTGGTTGCGTTTCGAAACTATATCGTGACGCCTCGGGGCTTGACTCATGCGCATGTCTCACGGTCACGGGAACCACGTGGCCGGTTGAGGGTTATCTTTGTATGGTGACGACATCGATAGCACGAGGCGCTATCATAATATCTTATATCGGTTATGTTTATTTTGATAACAGTTTCGATTCTCTTCTTTCATGAAGTATCATGTTTTATTTTATAAGTAAGTATTTTATATATATGTTACGCACAATCCCCGAAAACGGCCATTGGCCGTAAAAAAGGCACACTTCGCGGATTGGCAAATTCAAAACGCGCAATCCCTGAATTGTCCTTTTATTTCGGCCATTGAGCGTTTTGCATTTGCCAATCCGCGGACTGGTAAACACGAAACAGCCAATTGCCGAATTCATTGAAATATCAGGTGTAAAGGACATTAAACACCAGGCATGAGGAACAACTTAACGCAAACTGATAGGGGTTGCTCAATCAATGAAACTGAACAACTTTCAACAGGAAATTCTTTCAGAAAAAGAAAATATTTTTTGACTTTCCTATGCAAAATGATCACTTCGATGATAATTTCCTGAGAAAATCTGTTCAATTTCATGAACTGAGCAACCCCTATCAGTTTTCGTTAAGTTGTCCCTCATGCCTGGTGATTAAATGTCTTTTACACCTGATATTTTAATGAATTCGGCAATTGGCTGTTTTGTGTTTACCAGTCCGCGAAATGGTTGTTGTAAAACGCTCAATGGCCGAAATGAAAGAACATTTCGCGGATTGCGCGGTTTGGTTTTGCCCATCCGCGAAGTGTGCCTTTTTTCCGGCCAATGAGCGATTTCGGGGATTGTGCGTAACATATATAATCCATACTGAACAATATTTTATAATGCAGAGAGGTTGATAATCACTCTACTGTACGTGATATGCTGGCAAGGACGTAAATTAATGAGGACCCTCATATTTATTTTGGTCGTTATCTATGAAAAATCTCCAAATTGTGTAGGAATTTAATTATACGAGCCAGTCGCGTCACCGAGAATTTAGATTATAAATAGCGAAGCTCAAAAAAATATCGTTTAATTTCATCTTTGTTTATTTTCTGTTAACAGCGTTCGCAAAAAAGAACCCGTCGTGTGAATAAAATAAAATAAAAAATAAAATAGATAGCTGAAGCTGAAGAAGGTTTTGCAAGGCATGATAAGGCATCACTTCATCTCTTCAAGACGACTATGAGAAAATGTAGAAATGAGCAAATGCGCTCCCTTAAATGTAAAATTTGAACCGCTTACGAAGGGTGTAGAATATGGCACGTAACTACCTACTAATTAGGGGAGGTTAAATTCCACCAGTGTATTTTAGAGGCTAAAGTAGTAAGTAAGTAAAATATTAGCATATAAATACCTACACGCTGCAAATTGCGTGTCTTAACTACAGCTGTAGGTTATTAAAATAAGGATTAACCTTTTCATTTAAACGTTTAGAGAAGTTGATTATGATAATTGTTAACTATATATTGTTAACTATCTATAACTTTGGGAATTTTTATTTGAAACATTTTAATGTGACGAAAATATTGCATATTAAATTTTAATAAAATAATACTTACCTAATATTCGTGACTATCAACATTTTATCTTGCAGTTTGTTCATATTTAAATTTATTTTATATGATCATATTTACCAGTAAAATGAAATTTCATCTGAATAATAAACAATGTATGCGTTATATTCTCAAACACTGGATGAAGAATGGAATGGACTCTGTTATCCTAAGCCCTTGTGTACACAGCTTTGAGTTACTGTTTATTGCGACCCGTCACTTGACGGAGGACAGCCGCGTGTCTTGATAGTAGAGTAACCATTAACTCTGCATTAACTAACTACCTACATACTAATTATAATATGATGTAACAGTTGCAGTACCAGGTTTTGTTAAGGAATTAATATTTATATAACAAAACTACGTCTGACGGTAAAATAATAAAACAATTTCAAACTATAAGATAAATGGTTTCTTAAGATAAGATTTAAATACGTACGAAAAATATAACAAAATAAGATGCTATATAACGTGTAACATAAAGGGTATATGCATAGAGAAATGTGTGAATCTACCCATGAAACTGAACAACTTTAATATATTATATATATGAAATACGAAAAAAAAAATTGACTGCCCATACTAAATACGCTACCAGCTGATGCATTTTGTATGAAAGGTCACATTTTTTTTTAGTTTTTCGACCTATGTTTCTTAGGGAAAGTTGTTTAGATTCATGGGTAGATTCACACATTCCTCGATGCATATACCCTTTCTGTTACACGTTGTATATTTTCGAAAACGATTTCCATGTAACTTCTATCACAACTTGGACATGGCATATCCGTCTATAAGGTCAAAGTAGGGTTACACTACCCGAGAACCACTCGAGTACCAACTGCTTTGTCACAAGTCGGTGCTCGATGCGACAGCTGACGGGACCTTTAGTAAAGGACGCTAGAGGTCACTTCCAACTTGTAGCGACAACAATTTCCGGTGAATCCACTCCACAGTGTCTCACACTGCGATCACAGGAAATTTAGTTCACAACAGGTAGGTTATTTCGGTCCATTGGAAGGGGTCGGAAAACTCCACGAATTGCTATACGTAGTGGCCGTAGGTAGACCGTTTTCTAATATTGTTAGCTAATGATGTCGATTCAGGTAAATGCATAGGTACATCATTCTTTATTGCTTAGCACTGTCAGTTTCTCGATGTAAAATACACGTGATTTAGGAGTTGTCAAAGTGACGTAAGATTCTAATCTGGCGTAAAAACAATGCGTAAAAAGCTTAAAAAATGTGTCAAACTTTCTTTATAATTTTTATATTAAGTATTCAATTCTAATTACAACAACAAACTTTCAGCAGCCGACCGACACTTTCCATTATACATTAAAAATGAAATCCATTTGAGGTTAGTTGCTGATCGTATAAACCTATTTCGTCTGGCAAGTTTGCCAACTTGTGTTTGCTCGTTGCGGCGAGGCATTGTTCAGATACACTCATTATTCACACTCAACTTATTGTTTTATGTTTAAATATTATGTTTATTTTATGATTTTACTGACTTTGCCTCTGGATTAACTTGGCCGGGCGTATTTTATAAAAGATCTTTGAATTAAGTAGAAAAGACACAATTCTCTTTATCTTTGATTGTCAAAATCTGAAACCTGCATCGTGGGCGGACCAGTTGTGTCATGTGTCATATCCTAATCATAACATACTGAAGTATAAGTACCTAGGTACTATATTTTAGTTATTAATACCACTCTCCAAGCCCCTTACAAAAGCTAAAAGTCTTGAAACTTATACTTTACAAGGATGATCACGAAAAGTGCTTAGGTACTATTTTCTATGAAAATTATATTTCAAAATAGCTTCAGTTCTCTACAGCTTCAGTTAGAGTTTATCCTCTCGACGCCCACTCTGTTACGAAGAAAAGCTTGTGAAATGTAGTGTAGCCACTTGAGTTTTGTGAAATTCTGCTTCATTGCACTAATGGCTAGCGTAGCTACTCGAAATAAAGCTTAAAATATAATCCCTCTTTTATACGTCAATATCAATTTAATCATAATTGAATGGCCGTGTTTTGCCCGCTGTGTATTTATTTCAACAGAATTTTTGTCGTCTGCGATATTTTCCAGATAATATTATGTAAATCTGCTGCTTTACTTAAATACACGTGTGAAACTGATGCCTATTTAGGAATCCTGACAGGTCTTTAAGAGAAATAAAAGAGTAGTTTATAGAGTGTGGTAAAGAAGTTCTAAAAAATTAAGCAAATAGGTTTTCTTACAGTCTTCTTCTCGTTCCCGGTTCTTATAGTTACATCATGACTACTTACCTATGTCACAGAATTATATACGTATAATAGTATGCACGCAGTTTAGGTTCTTATTTCTCTATTTTGTTTGACTTACTAGAGGTATATAAACTGCTGTATTTCATGTTAACCTACCTATATAGAAACTAAAAAGTCTGTTACTAAGTTTTCAAAATATGTACAACATTTATTGATTTACATTTTTCCTATATTAAAATATTCAGCTTAATAAAGTTCTTTACGTTTTTTACGACCTGTAATGTACGGCGTCACGGAAGGCTATTAAGTATGTATTTTATTTGTGCGCTACAATAAGTAATATTTCAAACCCTTTGAGTGTTCTCAAAACAGTTATTTATACACATAACCTAAAACATGTAACAATTTCTAGGAAAAGCAATTAACTTGGTAATTAATGATTCTTTTGTCACAGTTTTTTGAAACTCTGGCATTACATAATATTATTATACAAAAGAATATCAGATTGTTTTCAACTTAACCATAACTTTGAATCATATTTTTGAAGCGCCTGATTTGGAATATAAAAATATTTGTACATGATAATCTTAGATTTAATAATTTATTTTTACTCACGGTTATCATATTTTACTCGATAGCGATGTAAAGGGTGCTCTGATTCGGTTTTTACAACTTTAGCAGTGTGCACCTGTTTATGCCTCAAAAAATATAATTAACAACAGGGGTACCTTGCAGTAAAGTTGTTATAACACAATGACGAATTATATAAGCCTATGTAAACAAAAATATTGTATGACTCTTGCCTGTATAAATGAGTCAATTTCAAACAGATTGCAACGCTATTTCTTTAAAATTTATTTAACAAGTTTTGGAGGTGTTCGTATTGGTATGATTAAATTGAGGTAAAACCTCATAGTGACGAATGAAATTGAAATGCGGAAGGGTTCTTTGATGGGGCAATTTTCGCTTCGGGTCAGAGCCCACCTGTGGCGCAATGCAATTAGTGCTACGGGATTGCCAATTATAGCATACACCAAGCATCTTTCTTGCGGAAGGGCTTTGTGCCTATTTCCATCCATATCCCTATCTAATCCATATCGATCCATATCATATATAATCCATATCTGCCGTTCAGCAATACGTTTTCTGTCCCATTACATAAAGTCTCTATAAAATGGGATATTATAGATAGAATAGAATAGAATAGAAAAACGTTTATTCACGAAACAACACAAAGCTCAACATACAATAAAATTATATTACTTAAACTAAACAGAGTGAAAACAATCAGTATTTTAAAATGAATGTTGCGATCTGTATTGCACGAGAAATGGGGCTGACTCAGCGTTTGTTACAGGTTATACGTATAACCAGTAACACTGATATTCTGTCAGCACCGTAGCCCGAGTTGCGCTCTTAACAATAATATTAAATGCACTAGTTTTGGACGTAATATTTGTAATAAATAATAAGCGGACGATTGCAGTAATTAATAAAATAAAAGTAAAAATAAATAAATAGATAAAAATATATGATATACAATGACATTATTATTTCTATGATATAGTATATTAATAAGGCCAACATTTTAAAATTGCAGTTTGGTACTTAGTAGGTTTAGTTTAGATAATAGTAATAGATTACGTTGCCTGTTTACCATGAAGCGGCCAGTTTTCATTTTTCAGGTTGTGCGTAAGGGACAGCTTCCCGCAAACTGATAGGGGTTCCTCGGTCAACGAAATTGAACAACTTTCACCAGGAAATTCTTTCAGAAAATGAAAAAAATATTTGGCTTTTCCATACAAATTGTCTGATTGAGGAGGTCATTTTGTATGGAAAAGTCATATATTTTTTCATTTCCTGAAAAAAAATCCTGGCGTAAGTTTTTAAGTTTAGTTGACGGAGCAACCCCTACCCCGTATAATGGTAAAGGAACAAACAATTTTCGCTCCAACACAGTCAAATATCACTATTTTGCCGTGCGAGAATAAAGTAAAATACTGCTCTCATTCTTAATACTATTAAAGCTTACAATAACAGTCCGTACGTGAAAGCGAAAAAGTGCCGAATTTATACGCGCGAGTCACGCAAGTCCGGTTGGCCTTGGAATACACTTCAAATATAAGTACCTGTAGCTTCGTTCCTCCGCCTCCGTCCAGTCATTGGGCGCTTTTCCACTAGACGGCACATCAACGGCAACGGCGACGGCACGGCGAGATCACGTGACAATATCTATGGGAATCGATGACATGCCGTGACGGTGCCGTGCAGTCAAGTGGAAAAGCGTGTCATATAATTTCATTGATTTTCATACATTATCTCACCTACGATATCGTCGACGGTACCGTGCCGTCGCCGTTGCCGTTGACGTGCCGTCTAGTGGAAAAGCGCCCATTCAGCCATCGCTCTCGCTCCACAATACATCCGCATTGCGGTGTTGCAAATATGTTTAATATTTTAACCCCTGTCTGTGCCTCGTTAAATTGTTCGAATTACAAAATTTTCATTAAATTGCCACTGGAACGCTACGAAACTACGAGCAATCGTAAATTCTAGAGTTTCAGCATTTAAAGCGAAGCATATAAAATTTAAATTAAACAATTATTTTCACTCGCATCACAGCATGAATTTTGATAAATTATTTATTTGATAAATAATGCAAATATTCATACAGACAACACAAGCAATTATACTTAATGAAGCATTTCTATTTTATCGCCGTTAATAATAGGCCATGATAGAAAATAAACTAGAGTCACGATATGGGGTAATATTTAAAATTAATAATGATAACATAATCTGCTGATTAGATTATCACAAACATAACAAACTATATTTTTGGGTCTCGTAGACCTCATTCGTAGACACGCTACGGCTACGGGGATGGCTACGAAAGATGGCTGATGTGCGTAGATGCTAAATGGACCCGCATACATCTACGAGAATTTTAAATCAGACCACTACATTAGGGAAACAAAGAAAATAAAATGAAATGTCTACCACAATTTATCAACTCTTATTTAAATTAAATATTCAATCTTGAAATCTTAATTTCACTGTTGTTAGTTTAACTAATTCTCAATCAAAACATTGCGAAGTTAACGCGGATATCAATATTCATTGTTTTTTAAAGCAACTTTTTACCGCGGGAACTCAATCCCACGGGAAAACTCTTTTAGCGGCGGGTGAAACGGCGGGGCGGAAAGCTAGTTCGTTATATATACCGAAGTATTATACTAATAGGTATATTAGAAACAAAGCATTTGCATTTACTATGTCCAGCATTAATTAAAATTTATTTAAATTGGGTTACAAATACAAACGTTTTTTACCATAATTATTTTAATGAGTAAATAACTAAAGTCTGTGGACTTCACGAGAAAGAAATACGACGTAAGGCTGAAAAATACTATAAAGTATATCAGAATATCTACAAATTAAAGTTTTAATTGCATTTCACTTAATTTCATTTAATACTAGACATCGTCGTAATCCCAGACGGTTAGTCCCTTGTTAGTGTTAACTAGGCACACTAGGGCCCGTATTTATAATCACCTCTCAAGAGTGACAGCGAGTTTGAGTTTGTATCAGAAATGTCATTTCAGTACAAAACGATCTGTCAAATCCATACTTAATATTGCTCTCAATCTTGAAATTGTTTTATTAATACGAGCCTAGGTACTTAACTCTGAAATTTCATTCGTTATGTAATTTTAAATGATGAAACTTGAGAGTAAATAGCAATTTTAGCAAAGTATCATTAATAAACAGGTAAAAGATTACCTCGGAAATGTTGATAGACATCTGTTTTCAAATTACTGCATCAATTCTTTAATAGTATATTAGGCAACGAGGGAATAAAGCAGTGTCTAACGTCACGGGCAGCATATTGAATCCTGAGCGGAATGAAGGATTCTAGGATTAATTCCCGAGCGCAGCGAGGGAATTAAATCTTTAATTCCTGAGCGAAGCGAGGGAATTATGACAAGAATCCTGAATGTAGCGAGGGATTCAAGTCTGCCCAAGGCGAAGACACATTTATTCCCGAGGAGCATACTATATTTTACACACCTACTGCACAGATTACTTAGACGGTGGCAGGCGTCTGTAAGATAATAAAGCTCAGAAATATACCTAATCATGTAATATTGATACATAAATAAATATTGAAAACATACCAGAAGCAACAGATCCGAAAGTCAATTCACACTCACTGAACTACACTTCACGTTCACAATCCACTACCTACGTATTTTTCCAAAAAACGAATTGATCGTATTTAACATATTCAACATAAATAACAAAATACGATAAAATACTAGTCACAATGTCTTCTGGAGTCAAAATATTAATTTCACTCGACAATTTACGAAATGGAAGTAATAATCAATGAGAGAAAAACTTTTGCAAAATCAAACCGCGTTTTCTTTTTTTTAGTTTCTTTTTTTTATACAAAGCAAAGAGCACATACAGATAACTAGTCATACAGCCTTTTTACACTCGCCGGGAGGCGCAGAAGGCGAGTGTGGCAACAGTTTTAATACACACACAGCCATATTTTTTTTTTCTGAAAATTATTTTCTTAGTAGTTCACATGACATTCCAAATTCAAATCACATAATAACCCTTGGGCTATTAAGGATTTCCATACAACTTTAAATCCCTTGGGATTATTTTCTTGCTTTAAACGCAAGTTCCTTGATACATTATGTTGATATAATAATGCAGAGGTGTGTAAAGATAATAACGCTACTTACAGAGAATGAGATATGTAAAGTACTTTGTTTTGTAATATTTTCCTCTGAAACCCATGCTCGAGCCCCCTTCCAATGCAAGCACCATCAATAAAACGTTATTGACATGTGAACGAGGCTTATCACATCATGTGAATTATTGATTTCTCTCGTTTTTTGGGCGTTTTATAAAAATATATTTCGTTCGCTCTCGGGAATGAAAAAAATCCTCAATAATTACTTACCTGGATTGAAAATTACTTGGTCTTGCTTAGCTTCTGAGAACAAAAACGTAAATTGTATAATAATAATGTAAAATAAACGTACTATAACTAAATGTAAACATAATACACACATATAATCACGCCTTTATCCCTAATAGGGTAGGCAGAGCGTAAACAGCCTAAACATAGGTCGTTCCGCCACGCCACGTCTGACAAATTTTGAGGGTTATTCCAGATGGATCTGTATATTGCTATAGTGACAGGTTGTAACCTATCCCCTAAATTCGAATACTGAAACTCTCGAATCCCTTAGCTGACTTTTACAGCATGCCCGGGAGGATATGCAGCTGGCACATTCTATGTTTTTCTCTCACTCCCAGTCCAGCATGGAAGGAATAATAAATATAAAGTTCTTATTTTTCATATAATTTTTTATAAAATATAAAGTTCTTAACATATTTCGTCATTGTTACGTGGCATGCAATTATTTTACATTATTATAGAATTTAATTCTCTTTCAACCGACACGATAAAATTTAACTAATGAAGACCTCCTCTCTAACATAATGATTAACAAGGATGTGTTCTATTCATGAAACTGAATAACTATGTATTTATCAACATATGCACAAGAGCAATTTGCGCAAGGGAGTCAAGAACCCAAACTAGGTTACATTATCCTGTGCTACGGGCTCCTGCCATCAAACCCCAACTCAAATAGAAGAATTATTAATCAATACAAAAAATAAAATAAAAATTAATAGGTACCTCTTTATTACATAAATTGAAATGCACTGCATTGCAGTAAAATCTACCATTACGGTATCAAATTGGTGGCATTTGTAAATGGAAGAAACAGTTGTACTTGTTAAATATTTCATTTCCATTATAAACTTTCATTTTTTTTTAATAAATTGTTGAATTTTAGAAAAAAATAAAGCTCACTTTTAATTTGTATCAAAGACCGAGACTTCTGTCAAGTGATCCGCAAGTCGTAAGACAAACCCCGACTGACAGGCTCTAATAAACTAGAGCCCTTGCAAAAGAGCTTGGCAACTTAGCTCATTTGTTATCCACAAAATCAGACCATTATGTTGAATAGCTCCTATTAAAACAACTCAAGTTTAAAAGTTTTCAAAGTCGTTTAATATTTTTGTACAATAAATTCTAATTGTATCTAATTCTACTATCAAATAGTAGCTAACATGAAGATTATAAATGCAAGTAAACAGATTTTCTACCAAGTTGGTTCTAATCAATACTTAACCTCTATTTTTAAAGTCGGTTAAGCAAGATTCTGTGCGTGTATATCTGGACCGAGACAAGTGCAACGAATGCTTTATCTACGTTTTTAAATATAGTTAGTGAGCATGTTATAAACTATGAATGGTATAAAACTTAATTTATTTAAATTCATATCCTTATTACAGGTTTAAACATTAAAATAAACGCAAGTGTTACAATGTTATACCAATATATTTTCCTGTTTTTAAGTTTGGCTGTAGTTAGAAGTCCTTATGTTAAATGTGGTAAATATAAATGGGTTACGGAAATTAGTTTCGAATAAACATAGCTATTAGAAAATAAGATTATTTTAATATCATAGACACCCTTAGGCCCGTATTTATAATCAGCTCTCAAGAGTGACAGCGAGTTTGAGTTCGTATCAGAAATGTCATTCCAGTACAAAATTACCTGTCAAATCCGCACTCAATATTGCTCTCAATCTTGAGATCGCTTTATAAATACGAGCCTTAGAGCAACGCGGCCTTTCGTTTGTCCGTTCCGTTCCGGACGGAAGGCCGAGTTGCTCTAAGTAGACACCATATTGTTTGTAATTCAAATATTAATAATGATTACGAGGACGATACTAATTAAGGGATATAAAGGCGTGATTATAATATGCATGTATATGTAATAATCGATAATTAATGCGTGCAGAAAATAATTAGATAAAACTTAAAGTGACAGTTTAATATTAATTCATAAATATTTGAATTTAAAAAAAAAACAATTAATGTTTTTGTAACTGTAATACCTATGCTTTTAATATTGTTATTTTATTGCTAAATAATATTTTATTTAATTTTCAAGTACCTATAATTTGACAAATTGCTACGTGTTGTAAGTACAATAAAGAAGATTCTTTAAGATTTTGCTTTTGGAATAGGTATGGTAAATCCTTCAATATCAACTAAATTCTAATAATACTAATGTCGTCGCTCATCACTTCATAACCGATAGAGGAGTGGATTTGTGGAATAAACTCCCCGATGATGTTGTATCGGCCCCAATTTAATGCAAATCAATGATGTTTAATTTTATACGTCGTGATATTTATATGCGTCATGTCGTCTAAACATGCGGCATTAGTCAGACTGCACTATCTTACCTATATGCGGTGCAAGCAATAAACAACGCTAAACAACGCTGACGTCATGATGGGGATTCCCCATTACTGCAGCGGTCTAAAACGCGGTATTGAAGTTTTTCCGTAAGTCTGTATATATACGGGCAGTCATGTGATACAGTCGGCCGAAAGGCCGGGTCCACGTAGTGGGAACTCTGAGGGGAATCATCATCTACCGACGAACTAGACTGTGGCTTGTACTCTGGTATGATCCGCATGCGTTTCGGACGCCACCACATCTAATGCACTTCCAGGGGACTGGAGTGCAGTTGTCCTCAAGGGCCGTTCGGCGTCCGAACGCGTCGCAGATCGTGACCTGAGTCCAGGTTACATCGCAGTCTAGCTCTGCCCGTGACGGGGCGTGGGGGTCCAGGCCGGACCACTCGCGTTTGGCAGATGTATGATCCCTGAGGAGGAAACCATTGGGCTTCCCAAACTAAACCCCCCGTGGCAGTCCTGCACTGTACACAACACCTTTTGATATTTTTTTTAAACACGTAGTACTTGGTAGGTTCTCCTTATTTTTTTCGGTGTAGACTAAATAATAACAAACTAAACATTCAGTCCATATTAAATTAAATATACTTGAGCCACAGCTTGAAAGTAGGTAAACATAGTTAGTAAATACTTGTTCAACAATAAAATGTTGGTATTCTAATCTTATCTGTCATATTAATTCCCTGTTGTTCGTAGCTAATAAAATAATAAGACTTGGATATTAAATATTTGTTTCTACTCTAAGGCCCGTATTTATAATCAGCTCTCAAGAGTGACATGGAGATTGAGTTCGGATCAGAATTGTCATTTCAGTACAAAACGGCCTGTCAAATCCACACTTAATATTGCTCTCAATCTTGAGATCGCTTTATAAATACGAGCCTAAATGGTTCCGTTTTTCCGTAAATTGTACTTAGTTAAGTATTAGGTACCTATATTTATTTGAACACATAAAGTTTAAGAATTTGATAGAGCCAGAAGAAATTCAACAAAACCAATACACAGTTTTAATCATAGCGAGAGTCTAAATCTTGTACCTAAATAGGTATATCGAAACTAGCAATTAGAAAATAGGAAGTGTAATAGGTAAATAAGAATAGGTATGTATGAAGTCGCTAATCAACTGGTCATTATCAACACAAGTAGACCTAAATAAACAAACCACTCTCTATGTAAGTAAAAGAGCAGTCTTTGAACTCTATTATCAGCATAAATTATAAGTAGTCAATACCGTAAAATAAGTTATTATTCGAGAAATTAAATCAGTATTTGCGAAGCACAAGTGAAATGCGCACACATCGTAACATGATTGTTCAATCGTTACTTCTGTTTGTGAGTTGTCTTTTGGGATTGACAGTAGCAATTACTCGAATTGATTCTGGTACGTAGATAAGATAACCTCTAGATTACATTAAGTATGAAAACACCCTTCCGTCTTATTTTAAAGCAAGGGAGCCAGTGAAGTTACTGGCTTATGAGCCAATCCAGCTTAGGTGTAACACACTCTGCTAATTCACTAAGACTAAGTAGGATAGGTAGTAGGTGTTATAGGCTACTTACCATCATGTGGGTGGTATGTTTAGTTGCCGCTGCATAACATAAAATATACGATTAATACCGATCAAAGGCCGGGTCGTTAGTAAATTGCATTACCAACTCCAAAAACGTCAGATCCTGTGGTCAGATTCCTCTACTGTATTTTTTTAGTAATGGGTATAACAACTGGTATATTTTATGTTATCAATTATAATTACTGTTTATCGCTTATTTTACCCACCTACACAAATGTTATATAAATGAAACAATACGGTATAACGACACATTAGGTACCTACAGCTCATTTCCACAAAGAAAATTCGTTAAGCTGACCGTTTACATTGCATTCGCTGATTTGGCCATTCTTCTTGATAAAAGTAATTATAAAAACATCTCTTACATCGAGAATTGGTTTTTATTCGACGTTCTCTTTTGATTTCACACTTCTGCTAATTATGTACCTAATTTATGTATTTTGACACAACTGTTAATTTTTTTTTTTTTTTAGCGAGTGGATTTTCGAGTCGAACAACGACTGTTAATTAATTTTGCTGTTTATTTTCAGAAGCCTCACCGAATGCATGGTGGCTACCAGTAAGCGTATGTATCTATTCGTGTACCCTCAAAAAAAGATATTATTTTTTACTAGCTTTCCGCCCGCGGTTTCTCCCCCTCGTTAAATGAGTTTTCACGTGGCAATGAAGTATCCCGCGTTAAATGTCTTATCCAGGATCTAAGCTAGGTTTATGTGTGCTAAGTTTCTTCCTAGTCGGTCCAGTAGTTGACGTAACAAAATAAGAATCAAACATAATCATGTAATCATGGATGGAACACTTATTATAGCTAAGCTATCAATAGATGGCGCTAGTGGTACCTTGTGCGCAATCAAAAATCGAAAAACTATTTTACTTACGTTTAGTATTATTGTAATATTTACATGTACTATATTTTTAAACTCAGGATTTTCTCCTCTTTCATATGGTATCCCATAGGATGCACTAGCAACAAAAATATTTTATATTGACCAGTACATTTTTTTGTTATCTCGACTTTCAGGTGGAATTTCGAAAAAAACTAAACATGACAATCTAAGTTAGACCTCCAGCAATACAACGAAAAAAACCGCATTCAGTTTGGTGCAGTAGTTTTTATGTGGCACGCGAACAAACATACCGACAGACAAACAGACAGACAAAAATTCTTAAAACGATATTTTTTGGCTTCTATAGCATTAATGAGACCCCTAAATTTATTTTTTCTTATTTATCTCAAATGTACAGACATCGACCTGTTACAATTTTATTTTATGTATATGTTAATATGGTTTTGTATAAAATATTTGTTTAAATTTTCCAGAAAGAGTCGGTCACATTGCAGATTTACTATGAAAGTCTCTGTCCTGACTGCATAAAGGAATATCCTCAGATACCTCCTCTGGTGACAAAACTAAGAGACCAGTTAATCTTAAAAACTTATCCATATGGCAACGCAAAAGTAAGTTAGGTATATAAATATTTTCCGTAAAAAACAACTTGAATTTCCGTAAGTCAAAGTCATTTAAGGGTTGCTTAACATAAATTAATATGGTCAGTTAGCAGTCTGTTACCTACGAGCTCTACTGGAACAAAGTGTATAGGTACCTATAATGTAAATAGGTGAATGTGGCATAATGGATTATAACTAAGGTGAAATAGTTAATTATGTTTTACTCCTAAGTTACTTATACTACCACCTATTTGAGTGAAACTGCGGGGTTAAATGCTACTACTTCTGATTTTGAAACTATTTTTTTTTTCAGATGCACCTAGATCAATATGGTCGAACGATAGTGAAATGCCAGCACGGGGAATCAGAGTGCTACGGCAACAAGCTGCACGCGTGTGCCATTGACCAGCTCCAGGCTCCTGCTGCCTACACTCCATATATCGCCTGCATGATGCAGATGCGATCCAACGACACGGCTGCTGATGAAGTAAGTTTACCGCAAGTAGATCAGTATTGCCGAACGGCAGTGAAGGGGTACCAGAGTGCTACGGAAACAAGCTGCACGCGTGTGCCATTGACCAGCTTCAGGCTCCTGCTGCCTACACTCCATATATCGCCTGCACGATGCAGAGGCGATCCAAAGGCTCGTAGTTACAAAGCAAACATTCTGTACTGAAATTAAATATCTGATTTGAACTTAAATTCGCTAACATGACACTCAAAATGCATGTTGTTATTGTCGTCACATAATACAAGTAGATTATGTTTATTGAATTGATTCGTGACGTGTTCATAGTTGGAGGAAGCTTACCTATCTGAGGTCAAATAATTTATAACTCAAAGACATTTTATTCCAATGAGGTGATCAACTGTATTTTCTTCATTATACTTATTAAAAAAAGGGTAATTATTTAACATGTTTTTCAGTGCGGAAGATTGTACAACGTCAACTCAAACTTAATCAAGCAGTGCGCCAAAGGCCAGAGAGGCTTTGACTTGCTGGTGTATTACGGGCAAGAATCACAGAAGGTGAGCTACAAAGGAGTACCTTTCGTACTTGTCAATGGCCAGAAGAAACCAGATGAACAGACACTGATGGCAGCTGTGTGTGGAGCCTTTCAGAACCCTCCAGATGTTTGTAATGAAATTCCTCAGTCAGGGAAATGGTTCGTAAAATGATATATGATTTGTAATAAAAAGATTTTTTAGAGCTGCGAATTTCTTTATTCATATCAAGTAAATTTTGTTATGCTCATTTATAACAACCCACCCCGTTTTGGGTTTTGATTCGAACATTAAGAAAGGCAGTGTTCATTAATAGTAAATCTGCAATGTGACCGACTCTTTCTGGAAAATTTAAACAAATATTTTATACAAAACCATATTAACATATACATAAAATAAAATTGTAACAGGTCGATGTCTGTACATTTGAGATAAATAAGAAAAAATAAATTTAGGGGTCTCATTAATGCTATAGAAGCCAAAAATATCGTTTTAAGAATTTTTGTCTGTCTGTTTGTCTGTCGGTATGTTTGTTCGCGTGCCACATAAAAACTACTGCACCAAACTGAATGCGGTTTTTTTCGTTGTATTGCTGGAGGTCTAACTTAGATTGTCATGTTTAGTTTTTTTCGAAATTCCACCTGAAAGTCGAGATAAACAAAAAAATGTACTGGTCAATATAAAATATTTTTGTTGCTAGTGCATCCTATGGGATACCATATGAAAGAGGAGAAAATCCTGAGTTTAAAAATATAGTACATGTAAATATTACAATAATACTAAACGTAAGTAAAATAGTTTTTTCGATTTTTGATTGCGCACAAGGTACCACTAGCGCCATCTATTGATAGCTTAGCTATAATAAGTGTTCCATCCATGATTACATGATTATGTTTGATTCTTATTTTGTTACGTCAACTACTGGACCGACTAGGAAGAAACTTAGCACACATAAACCTAGCTTAGATCCTGGATAAGACATTTAACGCGGGATACTTCATTGCCACGTGAAAACTCATTTAACGAGGGGGAGAAACCGCGGGCGGAAAGCTAGTAAAAAATAATATCTTTTTTTGAGGGTACACGAATAGATACATACGCTTACTGGTAGCCACCATGCATTCGGTGAGGCTTCTGAAAATAAACAGCAAAATTAATTAACAGTCGTTGTTCGACTCGAAAATCCACTCGCTAAAAAAAAAAAAAAATTAACAGTTGTGTCAAAATACATAAATTAGGTACATAATTAGCAGAAGTGTGAAATCAAAAGAGAACGTCGAATAAAAACCAATTCTCGATGTAAGAGATGTTTTTATAATTACTTTTATCAAGAAGAATGGCCAAATCAGCGAATGCAATGTAAACGGTCAGCTTAACGAATTTTCTTTGTGGAAATGAGCTGTAGGTACCTAATGTGTCGTTATACCGTATTGTTTCATTTATATAACATTTGTGTAGGTGGGTAAAATAAGCGATAAACAGTAATTATAATTGATAACATAAAATATACCAGTTGTTATACCCATTACTAAAAAAATACAGTAGAGGAATCTGACCACAGGATCTGACGTTTTTGGAGTTGGTAATGCAATTTACTAACGACCCGGCCTTTGAAC
>JARACY010005509.1:0-21494 GCA_029255725.1 Scrobipalpa atriplicella | reverse complement strand
GATAAAAAAGAAAAAGTGCACGTCACTATGCATGAAACATCGATAAAGGTCGATAAATTTGTTACAACACTACTTGTCACAGTCAGTTCAGTATGTCCGGTCACGTCGAGTCTTGTTACGTCGATTCCCGTCACGTTGAGTCCCGTCGCGTTGAGTCCCGTCACGTAAAGTCAGGTCACGTTGGGTCTCGTCACGTTGGGTCTCGTCAAATGGAGTCAAGTCTCGTCTCGTGTCGAGAGTCTCGTCAATTTTGTCACTGGTCGTCTATGAAGTCAAGTCTGTCAAAATACAAATTATAAACAATAAAATCAATACAAAAGCATATAAAACAAATTCAAAATGAAATCCGTAGCGCCCACTTAAGTCGTAGTTGAGCTGCTCTCTTTTTATGGTGCCCGCCAGAGTGGTTGTAGCGCTCCCTTGGCAAGGCCGTCCATGCCAGCGAGACGGTCGGTGCCGGCGGCATAGCAATCAGAGCCAGCGTTGCAGCGGTCGGCACCGGCGGCATGACAAACAAGGCCAGCGCCACGGCAGTCGGTGCCAGCGCCACGGCGTTCGGTGCCAGCGGCTTGGTCGGGGCCGGCGCGGTGGTCAGTGCCGGTGGCGCTGTCGGGGCCAGCGCGACAGTCGGAGCCGGCGGCGCAGCAGTCTGCGCCGGAGCTTCAGTCTGTGCCGGCGCGGCTGTTGTAGCGGTTGGTGCTAACAAGACGAATGGCGCTGGAGAGGCTGGCGGCGCTAGAGTGGCAGTACGTGCCGGCGCGGCGGTTTGTGCCGACGCGACTGATGACGGCATTGTTGTCGGTGCCAGCGGCGCGGTTGTCGGTGCCAGCGGCGCGGTTGTCGGTGCCAGCGGCGCGGTTGTCGGTGCCGGCGACCCGGCAGTCGGAGCCTGCAGCGCGGTGGTCGGTGCCGGCGCAGCTGGAGTAGCTGGCGCGGCGGTCGGTGCCGGCGCAGCTGGAACAGCCGGCGCGACGGTCGGTGCCGGCGCAGCTGGAGTAGCTGGCGCGGCGGTCGGTGCCGGCGTGGTAGTCGGGACCATCAGCACGGCGTTCGGTGCCGGCGCATCTGGAGCAGCTGGCGCGGTGGTCGGTGCCGGCGAATCTGGAGCAGCTGGCGCGGTGGTCGGTGCCGGCGCATCTGGAGCAGCTGGCGCGGTGGTCGGTGCCGGCGCATCTGGAGCTGCTGGCGCGGCGGTCGGTGCCGGCGCAGCTGGAGTAGCTGGCGCGGTGGTCGGTGCCGGCGCAGCTGGAGTAGCTGGCGCGGCGGTCGGTGCCGGCGCAGCTGGAGTAGCTGGCGCGGCGGTTGGTGCCGGCGCAGCTGGAGTAGCTGGCGCGGCGGTTGGTGCCGGCGCAGCTGGAGTAGCTGGCGCGGCGGTCGGTGCCGGCGTGGTAGTCGGGACCACCAGCACGGCGGTCGGTGCTAGCGCGGCAGTCAGCGGCGCAGGTTTGGCTGTCGATGCAGGTGCGGCGATCGGTGTGAATCTTCGCTTGATGGCAACGAACTCTAGCTCGAGCTTCTTAGCATTATGCTCTATTTTACGCTTGAGCTCCGCGTCAATAAGCTCCTTTTCAAATTTCAGCTTACGGACAGCAGCTTCATATCGCGCCTTACGGTCTGCTGCTGCCGTGCTTCTCCCTACCTTCCGGGAACTAGTCATATCGTCCTTCTCCTTTTCGGCCCTTGTCGATGTCGTCATTGTCCTGGTCGTGTCGATTGTCGCGACGCCGCTGAGGTCCACGACGCCGCTGACATCCACGGCACCGCCGGTGTCCATGGCGCCGCAGATAGTGTCGATCACGCCGCCGCCGTACGAGGTCAGTCCTCCCGCACCGACGGCAGCGTTGTTGTCCTCCTTCGATAAATTATCTATGGTCGCTTGTGACGGCGAAATCGGACCACATGAAACGGGCGAAAAGAACAGGTCGAAGACAATAAAATTAAAATATTATCCAATCCATAATTATTATTTTAAATCAAAAATCATGTCCTTTGTCCCGGTCAACAGTCCATTGTTCCATAAGTCACGTCAAAGTCATTGTTAAGTCTTAGCAGCCAGCAGCAGCAAAGAGATGCAGAAAAGAATCTGCAACAATTATAATCAACTTCATATTAACATAATAAAATAATTTAACACTTTGAATGTTCCTACCCATTACAATAACATTGAAAATAATACAACACAACAGTCAAAATTAAAACAAAACCAAACATAAATAAAATTGTTTCAGTAGTTAATTTAAGTTTTAAATAAACAGTCTGTAGGCAAATAAATAGAGGAAATCTTCCACGTTATTAGCCCAGATAAAACAGTACCATACCTACATTAGGAAAGTTAATGATAGTTTTTGAAAGTAAATTGAGTAACTCTTTAATGGCTTACTCTTTTTGATTGTGGGGTTATTATAATGGGGATATTATTATTATTATATTAGACTTGTTTGAATATCTTACATTTTGTATTTTTAAAGCACCTTATGCCTAAAAATTTTAACAAGTTGGCATGGTAGGTAAACTTACGATTCGCTATCAAGTCAATACAAAAATCCTTGATTAAAATATACATACATACATACATACATAAATCACGCCTTTATCCCTAAAGGGGTAGGCAGAGCGAAAAACGACCCAAAAGTCGTTCCGCCACGTCTGACAAGTTTTGAGAGTTATTATTGGTGTTTATGGTAGTATATCGCTATAGTGACAGGTTGTCAGCCCATCGCCTAAATTACAATAATATTGAAACCCTCGAATCCCTTAGCTGGTTTTTACAGCATGCCCGGGAGGAGATGCAGCTGGCACATTCTATGTTTTTCTATCGCTCCCAGTCCAGCATGGAAGAAATATATACCTATTAAAATATATACCTATTTTCTCCAAAACAAGAAGTATTTCATGGACTGCAAGCAATAGAAAAGCATAAGGATGTTCCAGCTGCACCTCCTTTGGGTCAGTAGAGGAAGACGAGGGTTTTAGTGTATTGAAATTTACGATGCGTAATACTATAGCCAACTTTCAGTAATGGAGAGGCACCGCAAGAAGAAGAATACTATACCAATACACACAAAGTCAGTTATTTCTAAAATGACCCTCCACTCAAAAGTCAGATGTGGTGACAAGACAACCACTTTATGAGGTCGTTGGCACTCTGCCTGCCCAGTAAGGGATATAAGCGTGACTATAAGTATGTAATTAAGAAGTAAGTGGCTAATTCATTTAAGAAATACTAGCAAAATTTAAGATTCAGATCGGTTTCAAAAATCGTGATGGAACTAATTTATAAATAAATCTTTAAAATTAGAAAGAAATAAGAAAATTAATACTGGACTGGGAGTGATAGAAAAAAATAGAATGTGCCAGCTGCATCTCCTCCCGTGCATGCTGTAAAAATCAGCTAAGGTAATCGAGAGTTTCAGTGTATTGCAATTTAGGCGATGGGCTGACAACCCGTCACTATAGCAATATACATAATCATCATCTGTATTAGCCCTCGAAACTTGTCCCTATGTTTAGGTCGTTTTTGATCTGCCTACCCCATTAGGGATACAGGCGTGATTTTATGTATGTATGTAAGAAAATTAATCAAAGCAGTCAATAAACCTAGTAACTCCATACATCATTTCATTTAGCAATCAGAAGCCGTCCTGATGAATTTATCTAATGCGAGGTTCTATCTTCAGTTCAGTTTTTTCATTCAGGCACTTATGTAGCAAAAGACGATGATGTTATCTCGATGTCCTTTTACTTTGATCTTGAAGCTGCTGTAAAATTTTAATTGTTCGTTAAAAATATACCTATAACATACAGTTACTTTTCAGATAGCGCAGGTCTGACTCCTCGACATCGCTCCAGTGGTACCTACAGTACCTAGACTGGCCAAACAGGCCGAGCCCCACTGGTTGACCCAGATACGCTCGTGGAGTCAGACCTGCACGATCTTCAAGCCGCCAACTGTCGAGAAACAGCGCAGGACCATGTCAAGGCTCACTTAAAATAGTATATAGGACACCATCCGATAGATCTAAGTGATCAGTAGGACACAGTAGTAAGTGATGATTCAGTCAACCCGTGTTCACCTCTTAAACTATGCATATAAGATTATGATTATGATATTATTTTATAAAGCCCATATGGTGTAGTGGATAGGGCCGCGGCCTTCTGTGCAGGAGGTCGTGGTTCGAATCCCACCACGTACCAATGTGTTATTCGGTTTTCGAATTTCATATGTACGTTTATTCGGCGCTTTTACGGTGAAGGAAAACATCGTGAGGAAACCTGCACACACCTAAATGAAATTCAAAGGTGTGTGTAACCTAATCTAGGATTGGGTCTGGTTTCCCTTCTGGGTCGCGGAGATCAGATGGCAGTCGCTCTGTGTAAAAACCAGTACCCTCGTTTAATACCCTTTATTAGGTAGCCGACCCCGTGAAATACGGGAAAAGGCTAGGAAGATGATGATTATTTTATAGAGCACACGGCTACTTACTTGTAGGCTTAATGGGAGGTTTTCAGTCTTCCTTCAAAAGCGCGAAAAGGTAACGGTAACGGGTCAAGTGGTCCCCTGCTGGCTGAACTCACGCACGCCGCGCCGTCAACACGACAGGTGGTGCTGTTGTATACTGGATAACTGAAAGTTATATAAAAAAATCGTCATTATAATAATAAAAGAGATTATGATGCTGTTATTACTAAATAGGTATATTTACAATTCATTTTTGTTTTCAACTGTCTTACGACTCAGTTGTTTAATTTGTTTATTCGGGCTAGGACCGCTACAGTTTAAGACAGGGGTCATCAACCCGCGGCCCGTGGAGCCTTTCCTTGCGGCCCGGCGGTTCAAGGGGCAAAACTTTTAACTAACTGATTTTATTTTTATTCATTTGAATTTTTGAGATTTAAAAAACTTTCATTCTAGTCTAGTACCTTCTCTCTTACTCTCTTTGTATGGATATCGCTAATAGTTATTCATTCTACACGAAAATCCTACAAATATTATAAAATGAGATAGTTTGGATGTTTGTTGGATGGATCGGGATGAAACTTGGCATACATATAGGTTAGGTTAGGTTCTGGATTTGGACATAGGCAACTTTTTACCGCGGAAAAATCTTCATTTCCACGGGAAACTCATTTGCGGGTGACTCATGGGCGGGTAAATTGCGGCCCGCCAAAAATTTTTTTAAGGAAATTTGGCCCGTGGGGTCAAAAAGGTTGAAGACCACTGGTTTAAGATAACTTTGGTTTAGCCCATATAGAATGATGTGTGAGGATTAGGCCCGTACTTCGTGCATTCGTTTTTTATTAATACATACTATGTTTGAAAATATGTTCTCGAGGAAAGACTATTTTCATGCCTGTTTGAGAAAAAATCTTTTCACTTACCCTATGAGCTGAATAATCTAACGAGACCATTCCGAGTTTCAAAACCCTCCAGTGCAAGTTTCAAGATCTTTAGTTTTTTCATCCAGCGACTGCCAATTTTCTCATAAGTATTTGTGCTTCCTGGTGAAGATCAATAGATGCAATTTTCTGTATCATTGATCTAGGAACTGGAAATATTAAATTGTTTTATAAAATAAAATGAATTACAAAGGTGATCAGAAACATCAGAATCTTTAAGACGAATAAGGCTCGAAGACGCCGTCTGTTGCACTCTCTGTAGTTGTGGTTGCTCCGCTGTTGATGGTGCTTTAAAAATACAATTACGTACTAATATTATATTAATTATACAAAATAATTAGAAAGTTACTTTGCTTGGCAACACATCACTTAAAACAACTGCTTAAGGTGCAGACCGATCGCCTGTTTATAAAATATAAAGAAATGATTAATTTTGATATCTCAAATGAGTAGGGCATAAAATATTTTATCTACACTCATGTCATAACCCTCAAATTCATCTATTGATTTTTACTATATGCTCAGGAAAAAACCAGCTGGCATAACCAAAGAATTTTGAGTAATAAATAATGATATTTACCTTGGTCGGTCATTGCTATGTATAAAGGGAATCCTTCAAGAAGTGCATCAGGAAGTGGTGGCAAAGTTAGTCCAAGTCTCGGTATGGCACTTCTTCTTTAACCGGGTTTTAGTTTTTGTGAAGTCTTGTGTCCGGAAATGTTTACCGCAGACATAACGCAAGTCATGCAGTTTTTCTATTTGCAAATAGAAAAGGTCCTCCTTACCAACCACTTTGACCCATTTTTTGCATCTGTAATCATAATAAAGAGCATGTAGATTTTTTGACACACATACAAATTATTATTTTTTATTCATGAATGAAATGTGATATATAAGTTTTAAAGAAAGAAATTATAATTATGAAAAAAGATAAATGTCAATTGTTTATTTTATAAACTGCAATACTCCAAGAACAGGCCAAGTTTATGTTATTGCTGTTGTGCTGTTTTTAAATGTCTGTAACCTCTGTAAGTTCATGTGTGCAATAAACTTGACATTGCCCTCGATTCTGGAAATGAGTCTCTAGGGCCTAGAGTCTAGGCAAACTTGTGAGGTTTCAAAGTAAAATAATTCACTAATAATGTAAAAGTTTGGATGATTGGATGTTTAGATGTTTGTTAGGTACTCAATCATGCTTCAACCACTGGACAGATCGGAATGAAACTTAGCACACATATAGATTGTCCTGCAATAGGTAAGCGGAAAAAAACTTCATTCCCTCGGAATAGTCTTGAGTTTTTCAAGGCTTTGTTCAATAGGTAAGAGCATACAAATTATTTTACTTACCGGTTTTCATCTAGAGGGAATCTGGCAAAAAATTGCTTCCCCTCGATGTATCTCTCTTCTACATGGCATATTTGGCACGTACGATGACTATCACTGGTTTTATCACACATGATACGAGTTTATTTTCACAAAAATAATTCCACGAGTCTCACATACACCCTTACACTAATTACGATCTAATGGAGTCTCTGTCTCTGTAGATCTTACACGGAGGAGATGAATCTCAACTCAACGTGAAGATTTTTGTTCAAAAAATCTTGCAACTTACTTATGAAAATATTACCGAAACTATTCCAAAACCACACACAAGGAGGAAGCCGGCGCGCAAAAACTTGTGGCAAAAACGTAGTTTGATGGACAGACATATTGTTTTTTTTGTTTTTTTTTTTGGTGTTGCCATATCAATTTCCTGTTTTGCTTAGTGTGGATCTGATTTCCATACAAAAAAAGGTTTGTTCGGAGTTTCCACCCACTGCTAAATACGCACTTGACCAATAATCCCAGCTACATACAGACACAGACAAAACAAACAGTTACAAATTACTGTTCATCAAAACAACATTTCTATCAATCTTTACTTATACACCAAACAAATAAATAAAAAAACATACCATATAAATAAATAAATCACACACTAGTGCAACTAAAACACATACTATTACTTGTTATACCGGTACTATTGAGTTCAAAGTTTATGAATTTTAATACACTGTGACATAACACGTTCACTGCAAATGGTCGGAACCAGACTGAGGCAAAGGCGGCAAAGGCAAGGCCAGTGTGTTGAGAGGAGAGACAGTAACGGAAGCAGTGATGGGAATAATGAGAGCTTGGAACTGTTATTTGTAACAAGTACAACAGAATAGTTAGTAAACTTGATAATAATATCAAAATTTATTTGAATACTTTGATAGCTGACTAGTTATTTATACTTTTTCGTATTTTTTTGCGTGAAAAATCGAGCTCGCTTCGCTCGCGTTTTGTATTCTTACGTTTGCGTGTTTATTTTCGTTTGCTATGTAGGTTGATTATATTTTCTGTAATTTAAAAAAAAAATCTAGAACAAAATTGTTTTGATGGCACGTCTATGGTCTAATTAAAAAAAATTGAAAATATGGCACGCCAGTCCATAAAGGTTCGCCATCCCTGGGTTAAACAATAGATTTTTCATTTCTCATACTCGGAAAGTAGTGTTGTTTTGATCTGACTATTGGGTGGAAGATGCTGCTTTCCTTTCACAGGGAAGGAATAACTCATACAAATTTCATCCCCACCCTAGGGCGGGAATGAACTTTAAAAATAGAACTGCTTGAATTGCTGTCAGCTGTGAAGACTTTTTTTCATATTAAAAAAAAAAACTATGAAATGTCGTGACTTTTTAACCAGCTAGTGTCACTGGCCAGTGTGAATTTAGCGCAAACCTGCGATGCGAGTGCCGCGACAAAATTAAATAGTAGACCTACTTCATTAACAATAAATACTTAGTTTGTATTAACAACTAGTTTTATTTTCCTCATATTCTAAATGAAAAGTAGAGTCATTGCCACGGGTAGAAGAATCAATTCCTCTCGGACTATAGCCGCCCTCGCTGCGCTCGGGCGTCTAACTACCTCGGGAATTGATTCTCTTCCACCCTAGTCTATGAATCTACTATTATTGTGGTTGTGCTAGGCAAATTATAAAATGTTATTTTTTTCATTCCCTCTCCTTTGTGTAATGTATTTTTGTCTAACAAAACAAAATGCCCGAAGGTTGCCTGGAAGAAATTGCTACTCTATCAATAAGGCTGCCTGTATTGTACTTACTGTATGGATTTTGATTCCACTTGTAAATTGTATTTGGTGCAATATAAAAAATATTATGTATTCTATGGTATTGCAATACTAACAGTTTCAATACCAGATACATACTAGGTATTATTTTCCCATCACTAGCCCGCTCCCACACAGTCGCAGTCATTATAGGCCAATGGCACCGGCGCATACGCAGACCGCAACAACATTCCTTATTCTTTATGCAATAAGCTACATTTTCCTTTGACAATTGATTTGTTTACTATACACTTTTTATCTGTAATAGTTTTTGTGAAAATCTTCTTTTATCGTAAATATTGCAATTCGCCGGGTGATAAGGATTTAAAATATAAATATAAACAAGTCTGGTGCAATGAGATATTGCAAAAAGAAAAGTTCACTAAATTTAACCATAAAAAAGTTTTGTTAGATAGGGAAAGATAGAGTAGAGTTATTTTTTTATGATACGCTTTGTAAAACTTTTTTATTTTACCAAATAACTTAAAAATATCATTATATCTTATTTTTTCTATTTTTGTAGTTTTACACTATTAACATAATAATTATTATTTGTTCATCTAACTATAATATTTACAACTGGTACCTATTTATAGTTAACACCATAACCAAAGCATATTTTTTCACGATACCAATCCACTTGGTGACTCCGTAGGGTGACTCCCATACATAAACAGCACTTTTCCAGGACTAAATTATTTACATACACAATTCTCAGAAACTGATTTTCCACAGTCAGATCATACCTACAATAAAAGAAATCACACACTTACAAAAAGTCGTAAGAAATTAATTAAAAATCTACTTTGTTCATTAAAGAACAATTATTTTAATAATCTTTTGTTTCTAGGTATATATATTATATATACGATAAAATAACTATAGAAAGGCTTACTCAAATGTCCCGGTTTGATTTGACCGGGATCGCCTTAGTTTAAGGCGTTGATTGTCGCGCTCGCTTCGCTCGCATAACGTATTGTTTCAAAATTCGTGGACTGTGTAGCGCTCTCTTCGTTCAATAGGTGACTTTCGGCTTTAGTTAAATGTCGCACTCGCTTCGCTCGCGTTACGTTCTTATTGAAACGGCTTTGATTAAATGTCGCGCTTGCCGCTTCTATCCGGTTTTGAGCTTCATAAATTATGGAAAGTTTAACTATAAAAATCTATTCGGAATAAATTCGAAGTATAATCATCCTTATGAATTATTTCATCCTTCGACTCTTAACGATTACAGCTTGCACAGCATCAACAGCCAAACCCTTGGTCTCCGGCAAACAGAAGACAGAGTAGACCGCGGTGAAGATACAGACTCCAGTGAACAGGTAGAAGACGGGCCCGAGGCCAATGGCGGACACCAGGGGGTGAAACACGAATAAGATGATGAAGCTGCATAGCCAGCACCACTGGATCACGATCATCGACATTACGCTTTTGATCTGGAAGTAGAAGAAGTCTTGATTAGTTACGAAAATATTTCAAACAGCTAGTAGATAAATAACAGCTCTGTGGTGTAGCGGTTTGACCCTTCAGCCCCCCAATCGAGGTAATTGATTCGATTCCCACAGGGGAATACAAAGCTAATTATCAAATTATCAATTTTCAAGGTCTATCCCCAGGTTGGTTGGATCTGAACAATGAAGGCTGAATCCTAGTCGCTAATTTTAATGATAAGGCCTTATGTGTGGTTTAAAACTCAGACACCAGTCATCGTGTCGCAGCCGCACGTCAATTCGAAGAGTCACTCAATAAGATAGAGATCAACCATATGGCATCAAACTTACTTCTGGCAGAAACACATCAGCAACCAGAACATATGGCACAGTTCCAGCTCCGAAGGTGTAGAATATTGTGAACAGATACAAGCAGACTGCGGTGGTCCAATGTGGGGCCCAGTGGAACTGCAGCTGGGTTCCTAGTAGACAGCAGCAGGCGCCGGCAGCGATTGATGAGTAGATTATGAGGGGCTGAAAGGAATCAACAGAATCGTTAGTCAAAATACTTTGATGCACACATAGCTAAAGAATAGAAATAGAATAGAATATATTTGGTGCACAAAAAAAACACAAAACAAAAGGAAATATCACATAAAACAGTTCCAATAGGCGGCATTTTAGCTAAGCAGCAATTTCTGCCAGGCAACCTTAGGGTATAGGAAAGCAAAAAGATAAAGTTTACTTTTCCAATAATAACCCTTGAGACAGAAATATCTCTTCCTGAAATCTTAATACAGGATGTAACTGACAGCTTCCGACAAATTAGTGTTGGTCAGTCAACAAAACTTGTTGATTAGAAGCTATGATTAGAAGATATTCATATTTCAGTTCCTCTAGAACAAATCCAACAGCCTGCCGCAATATGTGGACATATTTTTTTTTTAAATATTTTATGGCTTGGATTCAAGTCCTTTAAGCCAAAACTCGCCATGCCGGTTGTCGAGCACGTAAGTATGTAGAGATTCGCTGCCCATTTTGACACTGACTTGTGGGAAGATCTGGATATTCTGGAGTTATTCTATCCTGACCTGGCGTCACTAGACTGATCAAATGATACGCAGTGGGTTACATAAAACGAGACAACAATGTAGCGATATCGTGTCAATTAACACTAACCAGAGCAGTCATGCTCATGCATGCATGGTCTTAAATACTAGCAATAAAATTGCATAAGAATGTCAACAGACGGGTTCGAAATAGGTTTGCATTTCCAATACGTACAGTATAATTAGTGTCATTAGATTTACCCTTGAACTTTGTTGCTATCAGGATAGCATAGGTAATATCCATGTGACCATGACCAATCGTCTAGATAATTTTGGTTTGGATTATCAACGAAACTACCTATCGACCGCAATTTAAAAAAGTTGCATGTTATTTATTGCAGACATTGTAAAGGGTTCCCTTTTCCGCATTTAGACTCTTAGTTGGCCCGTTATGTATGAGTGGGTTAATGCAGACATATTTGGAACAACTTCTTTTTTTTTTAAACAGCTTGTTAAGTATCAGAACAGCTACTATACCACAACGGTGTCATTTACTTTGTATGTCCTTCGACATACTTAGGCGCTGCCTCTTCAAAAATCCCCTACTCGTTTCTAGCAGGACAGCATGAAACCTAAGAGATTCACTAGTAAGTCCAGCGGGGTACCGACTTCAACTTTGAGTTCGTATCAGAAATGTCATTTTAGTACAAATCGACCTGTCAAATCCATACTTAATATTGCTCTCAATCTTGAGATCACTCCATAAATACGACCCTATGAAACGTAAGAGATTCACGTAATCAGTCCAGCGTCGCGTGGTACGGTCTTCAGGACTTGTCAAAAATATACTTATTCGATAGGTACATGGTTAGTAATAGGATAGTTTAAAATATAAAAGACTTACCCTCCGTCCAGCTAGATCAGACAGGTACCCAGAAGCCAGACCAGTGACCACAGTTATCAACGCTTGTAGGACACTGCATAGTATCGACGACATACTAGGCACTGCCTCTTCGAAGAGAGGCTTGGCGAAGACCTGGACGACCAGAAGACCTTGGAACGTGCCAGCTGTCACCAGGGTAATGGTGAGGAGGGCTGCTTTGCGAGTTGAACGGGAGTTTTCTGTGGATGGATGAAGGTTACAATAATTTATAATAAAACACTCATTTCACTAGTTCTTTCACTTGTTTTATTATAAATTAACATGGAGTTCCATCAAGAAATTACGACACAAAGTCTAACATAAGGTCACAATAATATTCCTTTGTCAAAACAATGAATTTTAATTTAATTGCTCTGCAACTTTATTCAGGCACTTTGTAAGTTTTGAGTCTATAGAAAATCATTAGTATTAGCTTCGTCACTTGCTTAGAGGAGAAAAAAACATTTATACTACACCTATTCAGAAAGTATATTAGTTCTTACTTGAAAAAAGGGAAGAAAGTACGTAAATCCAAGCGAACGAATATGCGGGCGGGAAAAATATATGGGATTTACTTTCTCCCCTAGGGGAGAAAGTATTTTCTCCCCTACTTTGTTTTTTTTTTTAATTCATAATTCAAAACAAGAAACAGGCGGATGCCAAAAAAAAAAGTTTGTATCTCGAAGCCCACAAAATGATACTGGCCACTTACACTTTTTGGCAGTATGTGGTTTGCTTCATTTGCCTCTTTTATATTTTTAAGTAAAAAATATGACAAAATCAACATGTCCGCGCGAATTTTTTTTCGTTCTTTGATTTATTTGAATTATCTAAACTTATAAATTTAATATAAATTAAGTGTTTAGTGTTTTCGATGTAATGTGTAACAGTGTGTAACTGTATTAATAATGTGTTTTGTTTGTTTGTGTTCTGTTCAAATGGATGATGTTGATGACACTTCAAATGTTCTTAAGATATCTTCTCATGTAAGTGATATCATTCTTTATCTTACAAGGATTTTTAATTATATTTTCCTCATAGGTGTAGTATAAAGCACTATGTATAACTCGGAAGAAAATGCGATTCCCAACTCGTGTGTATTGAGGCCCTCAGCTACGCTTCGGGCCTCAAACTACACCCTCGTGGGAATCGGTCATGTTCTCACCTCGTTAAACAATGTACTATTTTTTATTATCATCATTCCCTAAATGTTTATTTGCAATGATCGTAAAAAAAAACAACGTAACACCCGGTATTGCTACGAAAGCCTACGAACTAGCTACGCCGTAGAAATTACGTAGCAAACGTTTAGGTAATATAAATCTGACCCGGTATCTTACGGGATAATATTGACTTGTTATATAGTTTGAGGCAATTATCTTGACTAAGAATGACACTGTTCACGCATTGAAAGTTCGACCTTAAATTCAAGTTCATAAACGATATTTTTCAGTTTATTTTTGTTACTTACTAACGAATTTCCAAAACGAGAGCTTCATTGGCGGTTGCATTTCTTTGTCTGTTAATTTCTCTGCTTCGTCCGTTTCATCTGTAAAATAAGTTATATATAAATTAAACAAGTAAAGTTAGTTTTTCATTAAATATTATACTAGTTGTTTGTAAGTTGCAAATTACCTATTTGGTAGACATCCACACTTAGGGTCGTATTTATAAAACGCTCTCAAGATTAAGAGCAATATTAAGTATGGATTTGACAGATCATTTTGTACTGTAATGACATTTCTGATACGAACTCAAACTCGCTGTCACTCTTGAGAGCTGATTATAAATACGGGCTTTATTGTACTGGGTTGCGAAAGATAAAATAAAAAACCAAAATAATAACAACCTATAAAGTGTTTTTTTATTACAATTTAGGTGATGGACTGACAAATATAGAGTCCTACCTGAAAATGGCCCAAAAAATATGCCAGACGCCAGGAAAACAGATCTCTTGAAGCTGTTTGCGCTTTGCCTACTCCGCAAAGTGATAAAGTTATAATTCTATGCCTTGCGTAAAACGCCTAGTAAAAAGCGCCATCAACACGTCTGACGAAAATTGAGTAGTAATGTGTATCGCTATAGTGTCAGCCCATCGCCTAAATTACAATACAATACACTATTTTGCTAATTTCAACAACATATCAAAGAAGGACAGCTGGAACATTGTAGGTATGTTTTTCTATATGGAAGAAAGCAAAGTTTTCAATAAATAAAGACCTTGATCCAAATCGGGGCTGAATGCTCGTCTCAAAGCGTCCATCTCCTGTAAGACATCTTTTGAATCTCGATCTACTCGCCGGTAAAATGCTATTGACTCTGCCGCTTCCTGAAAATTTATGATTTATATAATGTTACGCACAATCCCCGAATTTTGCTCATTAGCGGGAAAAAAGGGACATACCTGTATGGACTACTGGTCAGAGTTGTTAAGTCTCATGAACTGAGCAAGAGCAACCCCTATCAGCTTGCGTTAAGCTGTCCCTTACACCTGGTATTTTAATGTCCCTTACATCTGGTATTTTGATGACAGTCAGCGGAATGGTTGTTTAACAACGCGCATTGGCCGAAAGAAAAGGAAATTTCGCAGATTGTGCGTTTTGTAAAATCCGTGAAATGTCCCTTTTTTCCGGCCAATGAGTGAATTTGGGGATTGTGCGTAACATATATTTGACATCGAAAAGTATGCTGCAGAGTAGGTACTATTCTACTATTTTGCGAAAGAATTAAGTAATTTTTTAGTCAGTACGCAAACTAAATACTTGTTATGAGACATGGATGCTCAGACAACGAAATTGAACAACTTTCACGAGAAAAACATATTAATTTGAAAAAAAAAAGCACTACCCCATACAAGAAGACCGCTTTTGTGTCAAATTTATTTTCGTAATTTATGTAGTTGTCTGTTCATATCAGTTTCAGTTTGCGTACTGACTAAAAAATAATCACGGAACAAAAAAATTGACTATAAAATCCGTACTTTTGAGTTATGTTTAGTATGGCTCGTATTTATAAAACCATCTCAAGATTGAGAGCAATATTGAGTGCGGATTTGACTGGAGTGACGTCTATTGGAATGACGTTTCTGATACGAACTCAAACTCGCTGTCACTCTTGAGAGCTGATTATAAATACGGGCCTATGTCTGCGAAAGACTGGCTGTTATGATATTGAATCTATTTGTTTTCAAGTTTCTTATCTTCTGCACATGGAGGACGTTTTCTATTAAAGTTGTTCTAATAGGAGTATTAAATATTTACCTGTCTACCTAATTTGTACGCAAACATTTGATATAAATAGATGGGTTTTCTAAAGTAAATAAAAGATATTTTTATAATAATAAGATAATTTATGTTTATGTTTTCACTGTTAGTTAATTTAATATTGAATATTATTCTATTATTAGCTACAAAACAAGCTCAACATAAATCAAAACAATAACATAATAAAATTTGATCCTAGATATAGAAAAACTTATTGGAACCATTTTGTTTGAAAAAGAATAAAAGTCAAAAAATTATCAGAGCTACAAAGCACGATTATATTACCTACTTATCCTTCATTTTCTAATTTGTACTTATAACATTTATTATTATTTACAATCTTCTTCATATCGAGTGAGTTTTCGAGTCGACCAACGACCCGAAGAACCTGGTGTCAGAGTTTGTTAACCACCTATTAGTAATAGTTATGACACCTCTAACGTACTTTGTGTAACGATCTCAATCAAAGACAGCGACCGGGACCGACGGCTTACCGTGCCCTCCGAAGCACGAAATCAAAAACTAACCTTCTCCAATCCCTTCTTCATCAGATAAGTAGGGCTTTCCTTCAAGAGTCCCAGTAGAGCCACTCCCAGCACTGACATGGCCAGACAGACATACACCATATATCTATACTCCAAACTTCCTCCTAAGGCATAGGAGAGCAGGAGGCCCAAGGAGTAAAACACCATTGAACCTGAAAAAATAATTGCCGTGCTATATGAAATGTCTCTTTCTTAAGTAAACTTGACATCAGTTAATTGCGTAAACGAAGTGGAACATTGAACATTGCAGGAATGAGTTTGCTCTTGACTCTAGTCTAAGTCAGGGTCAAACAGAGAAAGAGTTGAAGATGGAGCGAGCTTACTAAGTTGTTTTTCAATGTTGAGGGTTGTATAAGAGAGTAATAGTATTCTGTGGTTGTATTCATTCGGAAACACAGACGTGGGTAGGCCGACTAGTCAGTCTCTTTTCCGTGCGAATTATAAAAGATATTTTGGAAGTGGAAGCGCTTATAGTCCGAATTGATGGAAAACCATCTAGATATGTATTGTCTTAGGCTCGTATTTATAAAACGATCTCAAGATTGAGAGCAATATTAAGTGCGGTTTTGACAGGTCATTTTGTACTGGAATGACATTTCTAATACGAACTCAAACTCGCTGTCACTCTTGAGAGCTGATTATAAATACGGGCCTTATAGTTCGATGGTAGATGAGAGCTAGTGAGACAAGCTCGTGGAATTCCTGAGCACACTCACCGAAGAACAGCTTGTAGAAGACCGACAAGCAGACAGCAAAAGACTACAGTATCTTAGTCCCAGTCAATTCAGCAGTCATACCTGTAGTCATAGATCCTCGGACGCTCTCCTGACATATTTCACTGATGTACACCCTCACTATCAGCATGGCAGAAGCTCCTAACCCAGCTATGAATACCGCTGCCAACACCATCTCAACTTGTGTGGAGCAGGCTATCAATCCCCACGCGATCTGAAAATGCAGTGGGCTATTTAGCAGGTTTCTGCCTGATATAAAAATAGATCAACCAAATTCCTCTCAACATGCCTATGATAGTTTTTAAGTTGTGAAAGCATAAACTTTATTTGATGCAAGATTAAAAACCGTCACGTCGTGTCTAAAATAAAGTATGTCAAGGAACTATTTGTAGCCCAACGTCACCCTACAATACATGTACATAAAAATATGCTATCGGATCATAAATCTTATGCAGAATGTAACCAAAACGATAACAGTGGTAAAAAGTTAAATGAACGCAGCTTCTTAATTACAGGCGAGAGTACTTATACCCCACTACCTACTCCAAGAAATAAGGGACATGGCCTCAACTTTTACTATTCATTTTCCAATTTTAGGAAATTGAAAATTTTCCATATAAATTTGTATGGAGAAAAAAATACATCTGGCTAACTTTGCCGCTCGAACTAAAAATACTTAAAATGACCTGGTGAACATAATATATCTGGTCGAGCCCAAAACTTAATCACCAAAAGATGAGGTTACTATGGGCGCGTGTCCCTTATTTCTCGGAGTACACCTTCCTCTGCTGTCATATTTACAGCAGTACTACACTACAAACGCACAAAAGTAAACGCGTAGCAGTCGCCAGCACCTGTCAGTGAGATACTAGATTGGAGCGCGGCACCTTTATACGTTCCTTTTAACAATTTACATACATAATAATCACGCCTTTATCCCTAATGGGGTAGGCAGAGCGTAAACGACCTAAACAAAGGTCGTTCCGCCACGTCTGACAAGTTTTGAGGGTTATTCCAGATAGATCTGTATATTGCTAATAGTGACAGGTTGTCAGCCCATCGCCTAAATTACAATACTAAAACCCTCGGATCCCTTAGCTGATTTTTACAGCATGCCCGGGAGGAGATGCAGCTGACACATTCTATGTTTTTCTATCTCTCCCAGTCCAGCATGGAAGTAAATAAATGCACTCACCACATAAGACAAAGAAGCAAAGACAGAACAGTTTTTCCTTCCAACAACGTCCAGGAAGTACCCAGCTATAGGCGTACTGATCAGAGCTCCTGTGGAAGACAGACTTCCAAACAGAGCCAGCTCAGTCTCTGTCATAGGTCGGTGCAGAGTGGTGTTTTTGGAGGCGAAGAGTGTGAGAGTACAGGAGGGCCATGCGAAGATTATTCCCATACTCATTGAGAGGTAGCATACTGGAAAAATATCGTTAATTTTATGGCCTGTGGAAGGGTGTGACATTAGGATCAACCCCTATACAACGTGTAACAGAAAGGGTATATGCATCGAGAAATGTGTGAATCTACCCAAGAAACAGAACAACTTTCCCTAAGGAACATCGGTCGAAATACGATAACTAACTACCTCTGTGGTCTAGTGGTCTAAGCTGTGGGCTTACGATCCGGAGGTCCTGGGTTCGATTCCCAGGGGGGGAACACAAAGTTGATATGTGTCAATTTATCACTTTGTGAGGTTTTCCCCAGTTTGGTTAGGACATTGCAGGCTGAATCACCTGATTGTCCGAAAAGAAAAAAGATTCCGTGCTTCGGAGGGCACGTTAAGCCGTCGGTCCCGGTCGCTGTCTTTGATAGTGGTCGATACTGAAACCATGTCAGAGGCCTATAGCTGTGCTACTAGGCGGTTTGAAAACTCTGACACCAGGGTTTATCGGGTCGTTGTTCGACTCGAAAATCCACTCGCTAAGAAGAACAGTATAATGAAACTCTCGAATCCCTTTTTTACAGCAATGGTTGTATCACAGGAAAAACTCTGACCTCAAAAAGTTGGTCATTAAAACAAAGTTTTTAATTTGCCACGCTTTGATTCCTTCCAAAATTTTATGATTGTACCAAAGTCAATTATTAGAAACATTTGAGCAATAATGAATTAATGCTCAAAAATACTTACTCACAGAAGTGCACAGTGCTTGAAACACAACACTCATTCTTTCAAAAATATAGTTGTTACTTTATTGCACAAAACAAGTTTTTACGCAGGTGAATTGCAAATTAATTGTACAAAAAATGTGGCTGAATTGCTAAGTAGCAATTCCTTTCAGGCAACTTTAGGGCACAGGAAAGTACATAAAAATAGCTATTACAAAAATAGCCAAGTACTACGACTGTTAGAACACGCATCTGTATTCAAAGATCGATTGTAATTCATGAACTGACTCTTTATCAGACAGCGAGATAATATAAAGTGTAAAATAAACACAACAAACGAGGTTTTGTTTTGTACACGTCTAGTTTGAGGTGGGCCCTGACATTGAAATATTTGTTTTTAAACACATACACCAACCTTACGGGGTAGGCAGAGCGTTAAACGCCTTTTCCTGTAACTTCAATCTTCAAAACAAACAACTATTTAGTCTCTGGCTGGTACATCCACGAGAATGCAGCCGTGACGCAGAATATATAATAGCACTATTAACAATAGTCATATTATGATGCAGACTCCTGCAAATAGATAGAAGGTGGGGCCCACTGAGTAATTAATCAACTAGGTGGGGCCCAGCCCGATGACAAACACCAAAGGGATGTTGACATTCTGCGTACCCCGTGAGGTTTATTGGCGTGACTTTTTACATGTGTGTTTACGCTCTGCCTTTCCCGTGATGTCCTTAGGCGTGATTTCATGTAGGAAATGAAAACATTAACAAAAATAATATTCTTTATTTTACGTAAAACAAACAAGAGACATATTACAAAATTCCAGAATATTCTAGATGTTTATATCTATCTTTTCTTCACAAACAAGCTCTGTATCTCATCTATTGTCAATCCTTTAGTCTCTGGCTGATACATCCAAGAAAAGGCTGCAGTTATCATACAGACTCCTGCGAAAAGATAGAAGGTGGGGCCCAACCCGATGACGTCCACCAAAGGGTTGAAGATAAAGAGGATGATGAAGTTGCAGAACCAGGCCCATTCGATGACGAACATTGACATGAAGCTCTTCACCTGGAAAAGAATAGTCAAGAAGTTGAAAATCGGATGGGCAGAGAGTTTTTAAACATAAAATAGACGAGTTTCCATAGTTTTATAAATTGTTGCGTTTTGTGCAAAGCTTGGGGAAATAAACACTACCTCAGCGTTTATTCCTGCTGCCAAGTGCTAGAAGCTTTCATATTCAGGTCTGAAAAGCAAGAATCAGTGAAATTACTAACTGGCATATGAGAAAATTCGCCTTAAGTCTCACAGTGAGCAAAGCGTGCTATTCCACTAAAAATGCTAGTTAGTCTCTACAGGATCAGAAAAGTGAGTTCTGTCAGGCGTGTCATGTTTTACGTCTAGGTGAGCTCGCTCCATCTTTGACTCTGTCTCAGACTAGAGCTAATGTAACTTACTTCAGGCAAGAAGACTTCAGCAACCAGCACAAAAGGTACCGTCCCTGCTCCAAATGTGTAAGTCGCAGTGAAGAGGTATATGAAGACAGCTGTGACCCAGTCTGGAGCCCAGTGGATGTGCAGCTGGGATCCCAGGATGACACAGCATAGGCCAGCTGATACGGAGGAGTAGATCATCAGATTCTGGGGAAAAATTGACGTTGATGAAATCTTGTGGTACTCTAATAACCAAATTCTTTTTCTGTGGTCTTGACCTACAATAAATACAGCCATCTCAATAAATACCACATCTTGTCTCAGATACTGATAAACTCTTTTGTTAAAGACGCATAAGGCCAATGATGTGATACGGTTATGGAACCGAAAAACGACCCGATCAAACCAGGTTGTTTCACGGTCACAATCAGTCAGAGACAGTAGAGCCTGATGTACCCTCTGAACTGAAACTCGGATTATCTTATTTGGCAGACAGCAGGTGATTCATCCTGCATTAGTGTTTGTTTAACTTAGGCCCGTATTTATAATCTGCTCTCAAGAGTGACAGCGAGTTTGAGTTTGTATCAGAAATGTCATTCCAGTAAAAAAAGACCTGTCAAATCTTGAGATCGCTTTATAAATACGAGCCTTAAGTACCAGGGTAACATTAAAGAAGGAAGCTTTACCCATCGTCCAGCCACGTCAGTCAAATACCAGGACAACATATAAGAAAGAAGCTTTACCCTTCGCCCAGCCACATCAGTCAGGTACGCAGCTAGGAAACCAGCTATCACTGTTACAACGGCCAGTATCACACAAGATACAGTTGGAGGAACGTTCGGTACGGCTTCCGTAAACAGGGGTTCAGCGTACACTTGGAGTACGACTAATCCTTGGAAAATGGCAGCGGTGACCAGGGTTATTGTGACAAAGACGGCTTGGCGTGTTGATCGGGATCTTCCTGGAATGTAAAGTTCTTGTAGATTATAATGGTTCTGGTATAATCGCTTAAAGAGACTTGGCATGATTTCAAGGACACAGACCGGGAGCCTAAAAAATGCCCTCCAAGGCACGGAATCAAATTAATTATCAGATAGTCAGATTGTTTGGTTTGTAAGGTGCATCCTTACTAGGAGCATTCGTTCGCGAGCAACATGCGCTATATTATCATCTATATCATCGCCATCTAAGTATATAGGCCAAATTCTTATTACATAGATAAACTATGCGCGCGTAGTTTGCTCGCGAACGAATGCTCCCATAACCGAAGTCGAAACCAAGTCCGAGTTCTGTACGATAATGGATAATTATCAACTTTCTGACTCTCCAAATAGAACCCACTACCTACTCCAAGAAATAAGGGACATGGCCTCAACTTTTACTATTCATTTTCCAATTTTAGGAAATTGAAAATTTTCCATATAAATTTGTATGGAGAAAAA
>JARACY010005508.1:0-21496 GCA_029255725.1 Scrobipalpa atriplicella | reverse complement strand
GTAATACTTTGAAGTATTCAATTAGGAACGTTGAGTTGACACACGTTCGAAAATATAAATATCTAGTACGCCTGTACACACTTTTGAAAATATGAATGCGTGCACATTCTCTGTTAACTTGTAATGCTCTGAAGCACACTGGAGTTTATTCAACAGGTAGAACTACTCACTTTTAAGTATACGTGCACATTCTCTGTTAAGTTGTAATACTCTGAAGTATGTTCAGCAGGTAGGAATATTATGACGCTTCGCGCAGTCGGATAAAAACAAATATGTAAGTACTCGAACATTTAAAATATAAACTTAAATAAAACCAATGATAACAATATAAAAGTGATTTAATCTCGATGAAATAAATAGAATACAAATGACTTAAAAAATAACAACTCGTGAAATTCATATCTATTATAAGTTAACACCAATTTCAAAGTATAAGATGTATAGCTACCGCTTTTTCTTAACTATACTAATAGAGTAATATATTGTAATATAACATAATAAATAATTGTTTTAAGGGCTGGCTTCATGTTGTAAGTTGTCGCGGAGATTAAGTTAGGCTGAACGCTAAGAACCAGCTTACATTAAACTATCATACATAAATGCATAACGTAGTTCAAAGAGAGATCAAAATTTATTATGGTAAGAAGCATAGGAATGATCAGAGATCAAAATATTCGCAAACCTATCTATATTAAGGGAGTAAATGCAATTAGAATAAAAATCCGTAATATTTATAAATACTTTGGCCTCTTAATATAAGTTACATAAAAATATAGATTTCATTTTTGACTTTTGTCATGTAAGTATTTACTCCATTGCATTAAACCTCAATTTTAACTCTTTACTTCAGTAAGATCATAATTTATTGCATCCAAAATTATCACAATTTTAGTTGCCTATTCATGGTATAATTTAATCAACCGATTACAAATGGATTATATGTGCAATATGCATAATTGAGATGGTTTTGATGTTATTAATGTAACATAGGTTTGCTAAGTATTCATATCTAGATTTTATGTTACTATTTGTATGTAGTATACGGGGTGTAAGGGACAGCGTCCCGCAAACTTATAGGGGTTGCTCAGTCAACGAAACCGAGCAACTACCACCATGAATTTTTTTTAGGAAATGAAAATAAAAATTTGCTTTTTCATACAAAATGACCACATTGATCAGACAATTTGTATGGAAAAGCAAATTTTTTTTTTTCATTTCCTGAAAAAAAAAATCCTGGTGATATGTGTTCAGTATCGTTGACTGAGCAACCCCTGTCAGTTTACGGGACGCTGTCCCTTACACCCGGTATTATATTCCTCCATGCCATGGTAATATTAACTTTTATTACACCTTTTTGTATAACGATTTCTGAAACATATCACTAGTAATTAATTACATTATGTAAATTGTCAACAACTATTAGTTTGTTCAGAACGTTGGTGTGCAAATATTCTATTGTTTACCTTAAATTAATCTTTCAAGTGTTTTTTATGATGAGGTGGATGAATGGCAAATAAATAAAACAAAGAAATATTTTTCCGTAATTATATTTTATTTAATTATATTAATTTATCAATATAGAACGGAACGCAGCGGAGCACGCTAGCGTCACAAAGGTACAATACAACCGACGGTTGGGTTATTTATTACCTCGTGAAATCTACACGAAAATATTTGATTTAAATAACTATAAACTATAATACATATTTCTAACATCTTCAATTATTTGTCAGGTATTTGGAAACGAGATGTGTGTGTGCCTATTTGAAATAATTTCATCATTGTGTTCATCTAAAATATATTTGAAATTAAAGATTACAAATCATACAATCTGTTAAAACGTTCTTCTAATTACAATTTTAAACATTTGATCGCAACACAATTTAACGTTGCGAGTACAACTTGTAAAAATTGTAATCGTACTTATTATTATAATAAAAATTGAAAAGACGATTTCAAAAAGTTTTTTAATTAGTGTCTAGGGGGTAAGTATGGTGTTTCTATGGTTGACAACCGTTGTTTACAAAGGTATAAGTTACTATAAGACTAGTAGAATTAGAAAACCTAAATTTAATATTTATTACTACAAAAGTGGACGTCTTTGTTTCCTATAAGCTGGTAGTTGGAAATTACGTATTTACGTCTCCTTTCACGCTTATCTTTTCTGTCGGACTACACTTATTTAAGGCAGTGGAGTGTGCTTAGCTTATACTAGCATAAGTATTTTATAATGTCGGTACATCCCGGTATGTTTATGTAGCCGGAAAAATCCAGTTTTTCCTATATTTGTACAGACGTATTGGCAAGATAGCAACTGTCGACAATTTAACAGGGATTGTTACATAAGACGAAGTAAAATCAGTTTTCTAATTCCCAAGTCTTTTAAAACTATCTCCTAACTAACGTATTATTAGAGAAAACAACACACATTCGTGAATTAGTGGACTATTTAAAAAGGATTGCACATTATTAAACAAAAAAGCTCGCTTCGAGAAGGCCCGATTTTTTTTACTGTTTTTCAATAATAATCTGACAAGTAAACAAAAATTACACATTTAAAACTGCTAAGTAAAAATTAACATTGCTATTTTGAAAATCGGGCCAGTTATCTAAGTCTAAACGAGAAATAATCCATATTTGAGTAAAGCACAGCCATTTCTCGCAATCTCTTCTCATTTTACACGCAAGACTACTTTATAGATTGTAAGATTCGATTTTTTTTATTTGCTACGTACTGATACCGTTACAGATGTTCTATCTCATGACTGCAGCTTAGCCATACATGTGTGTGTAAATGTACCTACACGCATATTGCCTTAGTGTATGCGTTGCGCTGGGCATAGTATAACATAACTTGCAATTATCCACACAAGGGCGCGTGTCTATACACATCTGCTCAATAGGAAAATAAATAATTTCTTGTTATTCCATGATGCTATAAGTTACCTATGAGAAATGTGTAGCAGCGGTTATCGCTGACCTTTGTGTCTAGAGTCAAGAGCTAACCCATTCCAAATAATAAAAATATATAATTAATGATTAAACGAACTTACCTGTATGTGAAGTTCTATCATAATTATACGAGTGTTTCGTCCGAAGAGATTATTAAATAGCACTTAGTAGTACGCAACATAGGCACCACCACATTTGCACTTATTTGAGAGGGTACTTAAAAATTTTCCCTCTATTAAATTTTATATTTTTCTCTGAGGGTAGTTCTGTTGCCCTAGCTCCGGCCTGGTACCGATTTGTACGTCATTAAGTTCAGATATTCTGTTCCTGAGATCGGTTCCTGAAACCTTATAATGGGGATTAGGGAGGGTTGGGTGTTAATAATCTCTTCGGACGAAACACTCGTATAATTATGATAGAACTTCACATACAGGTAAGTTCGTTTAATCATTAATTATACTTCGTGTTTCGTCACTCGAGATTATTAAATAGCACTTAGTAGACTTTGAGAGTTACGAGTACAGGTTTCAGGAACGCGTTATTTTGTTATTCAGTAGATCTGATAAAACAAAATAAGGTGATGATTATTTAAAAATCAATAGGTTATATGATTGTTTTAAATCAATAGTTTAGTTAATAAAGTAACTAAAATAAATCATTAGTTAAATAGGTATGATTAATGCATACGAGATGTAAACATAAGTATAGATATTATAACAATAAGTTTTATGGATCATATTGATCAAGAATGGCTCCTGGCCAAAAAGGTTCCATCAGCGCGTAACACATTTCAATAACGGAAATTAGCTAAAATAGCGCTGTTAATAGACCAGCAGACGGTAGCGGATCTGGTTGACGCTGGTACCAGCGAGAGATATGGTCCGAGAATTCAGCAGTAACCTTGTTGTTCACCCAGCGTCTTAGTGTTTGCATTGACGCCGAATAGGTGTTTTTTTTTTTTTCAAACTAAGATAAGTAGTTTTTCGTATTACGAAAGAATCATGTCCTAAGCAGGTAGCATTCTAGTTCTAGGTCCATTATTTATTTAATAGGTTTAGCTCCAAAAGAAAGGTAGGGATAAAAACTGTTTGTGTTGAACACGTCCGGGACGTTTAATTCAAAACTGAGATTTTAATTATAAGTAAAATAGTAAGTAAAATACTATGCATGTATATTTTTTACCCTAAACTATGCAAGTATATTTTTCTGCATTGATTCGATATGCCTTTCTTATAGAGAACGTTAGAGAGCGTTTAATATAGTTCTGATTTCTGGGGTACCATGACGAGAGGAACTAAAAAACGAGGTTGGTATATCCCACGTGACGTCATATTATATGGCGCGGATCGCAGCCTAAATATAAATAGGTACGCCTTTTTTTTTTGTTTAAAAAAAAAAAAAAAAAAAAAGGCGTACCTATTTATATTTAGGCTGCGATCCGCGCCATATAATATGACGTCACGTGGGATATACCAACCTCGTTTTTTAGTTCCTCTCGTCATGGTACCCCAGAAATCAGAACTATATTAAACGCTCTCTAACGTTCTCTATAAGAAAGGCATATCGAATCAATGCAGAAAAATATACTTGCATAGTTTAGGGTAAAAAATATACATGCATAGTATTTTACTTACTATTTTACTTATAATTAAAATCTCAGTTTTGAATTAAACGTCCCGGACGTGTTCAACACAAACAGTTTTTATCCCTACCTTTCTTTTGGAGCTAAACCTATTAAATAAATAATGGACCTAGAACTAGAATGCTACCTGCTTAGGACATGATTCTTTCGTAATACGAAAAACTACTTATCTTAGTTTGAAAAAAAAAAAAACACCTATTCGGCGTCAATGCAAACACTAAGACGCTGGGTGAACAACAAGGTTACTGCTGAATTCTCGGACCATATCTCTCGCTGGTACCAGCGTCAACCAGATCCGCTACCGTCTGCTGGTCTATTAACAGCGCTATTTTAGCTAATTTCCGTTATTGAAATGTGTTACGCGCTGATGGAACCTTTTTGGCCAGGAGCCATTCTTGATCAATATGATCCATAAAACTTATTGTTATAATATCTATACTTATGTTTACATCTCGTATGCATTAATCATACCTATTTAACTAATGATTTATTTTAGTTACTTTATTAACTAAACTATTGATTTAAAACAATCATATAACCTATTGATTTTAAATAATCATCACCTTATTTTGTTTTATCAGATCTACTGAATAACAAAATAACGCGTTCCTGAAACCTGTACTCGTAACTCTCAAAGTCTACTAAGTGCTATTTAATAATCTCGAGTGACGAAACACGAAGTATAATTAATGATTAAACGAACTTACCTGTATGTGAAGTTCTATCATAATTATACGAGTGTTTCGTCCGAAGAGATTATTAACACCCAACCCTCCCTAATCCCCATTATAAGGTTTCAGGAACCGATCTCAGGAACAGAATATCTGAACTTAATGACGTACAAATCGGTACCAGGCCGGAGCTAGGGCAACAGAACTACCCTCAGAGAAAAATATAAAATTTAATAGAGGGAAAATTTTTAAGTACCCTCTCAAATAAGTGCAAATGTGGTGGTGCCTATGTTGCGTACTACTAAGTGCTATTTAATAATCTCTTCGGACGAAACACTCGTATAATTATGATAGAACTTCACATACAGGTAAGTTCGTTTAATCATTAATTATATATTTTTATTATTTGGAATGGGTTAGCTCTTGACTCTAGACACAAAGGTCAGCGATAACCGCTGCTACACATTTCTCATAGGTAACTTATAGCATCATGGAATAACAAGAAATTATTTATTTTCCTATTGAGCAGATGTGTATAGACACGCGCCCTTGTGTGGATAATTGCAAGTTATGTTATACTATGCCCAGCGCAACGCATACACTAAGGCAATATGCGTGTAGGTACATTTACACACACATGTATGGCTAAGCTGCAGTCATGAGATAGAACATCTGTAACGGTATCAGTACGTAGCAAATAAAAAAAATCGAATCTTACAATCTATAAAGTAGTCTTGCGTGTAAAATGAGAAGAGATTGCGAGAAATGGCTGTGCTTTACTCAAATATGGATTATTTCTCGTTTAGACTTAGATAACTGGCCCGATTTTCAAAATAGCAATGTTAATTTTTACTTAGCAGTTTTAAATGTGTAATTTTTGTTTACTTGTCAGATTATTATTGAAAAACAGTAAAAAAAATCGGGCCTTCTCGAAGCGAGCTTTTTTGTTTAATAATGTGCAATCCTTTTTAAATAGTCCACTAATTCACGAATGTGTGTTGTTTTCTCTAATAATACGTTAGTTAGGAGATAGTTTTAAAAGACTTGGGAATTAGAAAACTGATTTTTACTTCGTCTTATGTAACAATCCCTGTTAAATTGTCGACAGTTTGCTATCTTGCCAATACGTCTGTACAAATATAGGAAAAACTGGATTTTTCCGGCTACATAAACATACCGGGATGTACCGACATTATAAAATACTTATGCTAGTATAAGCTAAGCACACTCCACTGCCTTAAATAAGTGTAGTCCGACAGAAAAGATAAGCGTGAAAGGAGACGTAAATACGTAATTTCCAACTACCAGCTTATAGGAAACAAAGACGTCCACTTTTGTAGTAATAAATATTAAATTTAGGTTTTCTAATTCTACTAGTCTTATAGTAACTTATACCTTTGTAAACAACGGTTGTCAACCATAGAAACACCATACTTACCCCCTAGACACTAATTAAAAAACTTTTTGAAATCGTCTTTTCAATTTTTATTATAATAATAAGTACGATTACAATTTTTACAAGTTGTACTCGCAACGTTAAATTGTGTTGCGATCAAATGTTTAAAATTGTAATTAGAAGAACGTTTTAACAGATTGTATGATTTGTAATCTTTAATTTCAAATATATTTTAGATGAACACAATGATGAAATTATTTCAAATAGGCACACACACATCTCGTTTCCAAATACCTGACAAATAATTGAAGATGTTAGAAATATGTATTATAGTTTATAGTTATTTAAATCAAATATTTTCGTGTAGATTTCACGAGGTAATAAATAACCCAACCGTCGGTTGTAATTGTACCTTTGTGACGCTAGCGTGCTCCGCTGCGTTCCGTTCTATATTGATAAATTAATATAATTAAATAAAATATAATTACGGAAAAATATTTCTTTGTTTTATTTATTTGCCATTCATCCACCTCATCATAAAAAACACTTGAAAGATTAATTTAAGGTAAACAATAGAATATTTGCACACCAACGTTCTGAACAAACTAATAGTTGTTGACAATTTACATAATGTAATTAATTACTAGTGATATGTTTCAGAAATCGTTATACAAAAAGGTGTAATAAAAGTTAATATTACCATGGCATGGAGGAATATAATACCGGGTGTAAGGGACAGCGTCCCGTAAACTGACAGGGGTTGCTCAGTCAACGATACTGAACACATATCACCAGGATTTTTTTTTTCAGGAAATGAAAAAAAAAATTTGCTTTTCCATACAAATTGTCTGATCAATGTGGTCATTTTGTATGAAAAAGCAAATTTTTATTTTCATTTCCTAAAAAAAATTCATGGTGGTAGTTGCTCGGTTTCGTTGACTGAGCAACCCCTATAAGTTTGCGGGACGCTGTCCCTTACACCCCGTATACTACATACAAATAGTAACATAAAATCTAGATATGAATACTTAGCAAACCTATGTTACATTAATAACATCAAAACCATCTCAATTATGCATATTGCACATATAATCCATTTGTAATCGGTTGATTAAATTATACCATGAATAGGCAACTAAAATTGTGATAATTTTGGATGCAATAAATTATGATCTTACTGAAGTAAAGAGTTAAAATTGAGGTTTAATGCAATGGAGTAAATACTTACATGACAAAAGTCAAAAATGAAATCTATATTTTTATGTAACTTATATTAAGAGGCCAAAGTATTTATAAATATTACGGATTTTTATTCTAATTGCATTTACTCCCTTAATATAGATAGGTTTGCGAATATTTTGATCTCTGATCATTCCTATGCTTCTTACCATAATAAATTTTGATCTCTCTTTGAACTACGTTATGCATTTATGTATGATAGTTTAATGTAAGCTGGTTCTTAGCGTTCAGCCTAACTTAATCTCCGCGACAACTTACAACATGAAGCCAGCCCTTAAAACAATTATTTATTATGTTATATTACAATATATTACTCTATTAGTATAGTTAAGAAAAAGCGGTAGCTATACATCTTATACTTTGAAATTGGTGTTAACTTATAATAGATATGAATTTCACGAGTTGTTATTTTTTAAGTCATTTGTATTCTATTTATTTCATCGAGATTAAATCACTTTTATATTGTTATCATTGGTTTTATTTAAGTTTATATTTTAAATGTTCGAGTACTTACATATTTGTTTTTATCCGACTGCGCGAAGCGTCATAATATTCCTACCTGCTGAACATACTTCAGAGTATTACAACTTAACAGAGAATGTGCACGTATACTTAAAAGTGAGTAGTTCTACCTGTTGAATAAACTCCAGTGTGCTTCAGAGCATTACAAGTTAACAGAGAATGTGCACGCATTCATATTTTCAAAAGTGTGTACAGGCGTACTAGATATTTATATTTTCGAACGTGTGTCAACTCAACGTTCCTAATTGAATACTTCAAAGTATTACAACGTAACAGAGAATGTGCAAATATTCTATTGTTTACCTTAAATTAATCTTTCAAGTGTTTTTTATGATGAGGTGGATGAATGGCAAATAAATAAAACAAAGAAATATTTTTCCGTAATTATATTTTATTTAATTATATTAATTTATCAATATAGAACGGAACGCAGCGGAGCACGCTAGCGTCACAAAGGTACAATACAACCGACGGTTGGGTTATTTATTACCTCGTGAAATCTACACGAAAATATTTGATTTAAATAACTATAAACTATAATACATATTTCTAACATCTTCAATTATTTGTCAGGTATTTGGAAACGAGATGTGTGTGTGCCTATTTGAAATAATTTCATCATTGTGTTCATCTAAAATATATTTGAAATTAAAGATTACAAATCATACAATCTGTTAAAACGTTCTTCTAATTACAATTTTAAACATTTGATCGCAACACAATTTAACGTTGCGAGTACAACTTGTAAAAATTGTAATCGTACTTATTATTATAATAAAAATTGAAAAGACGATTTCAAAAAGTTTTTTAATTAGTGTCTAGGGGGTAAGTATGGTGTTTCTATGGTTGACAACCGTTGTTTACAAAGGTATAAGTTACTATAAGACTAGTAGAATTAGAAAACCTAAATTTAATATTTATTACTACAAAAGTGGACGTCTTTGTTTCCTATAAGCTGGTAGTTGGAAATTACGTATTTACGTCTCCTTTCACGCTTATCTTTTCTGTCGGACTACACTTATTTAAGGCAGTGGAGTGTGCTTAGCTTATACTAGCATAAGTATTTTATAATGTCGGTACATCCCGGTATGTTTATGTAGCCGGAAAAATCCAGTTTTTCCTATATTTGTACAGACGTATTGGCAAGATAGCAACTGTCGACAATTTAACAGGGATTGTTACATAAGACGAAGTAAAATCAGTTTTCTAATTCCCAAGTCTTTTAAAACTATCTCCTAACTAACGTATTATTAGAGAAAACAACACACATTCGTGAATTAGTGGACTATTTAAAAAGGATTGCACATTATTAAACAAAAAAGCTCGCTTCGAGAAGGCCCGATTTTTTTACTGTTTTTCAATAATAATCTGACAAGTAAACAAAAATTACACATTTAAAACTGCTAAGTAAAAATTAACATTGCTATTTTGAAAATCGGGCCAGTTATCTAAGTCTAAACGAGAAATAATCCATATTTGAGTAAAGCACAGCCATTTCTCGCAATCTCTTCTCATTTTACACGCAAGACTACTTTATAGATTGTAAGATTCGATTTTTTTTATTTGCTACGTACTGATACCGTTACAGATGTTCTATCTCATGACTGCAGCTTAGCCATACATGTGTGTGTAAATGTACCTACACGCATATTGCCTTAGTGTATGCGTTGCGCTGGGCATAGTATAACATAACTTGCAATTATCCACACAAGGGCGCGTGTCTATACACATCTGCTCAATAGGAAAATAAATAATTTCTTGTTATTCCATGATGCTATAAGTTACCTATGAGAAATGTGTAGCAGCGGTTATCGCTGACCTTTGTGTCTAGAGTCAAGAGCTAACCCATTCCAAATAATAAAAATATATAATTAATGATTAAACGAACTTACCTGTATGTGAAGTTCTATCATAATTATACGAGTGTTTCGTCCGAAGAGATTATTAAATAGCACTTAGTAGTACGCAACATAGGCACCACCACATTTGCACTTATTTGAGAGGGTACTTAAAAATTTTCCCTCTATTAAATTTTATATTTTTCTCTGAGGGTAGTTCTGTTGCCCTAGCTCCGGCCTGGTACCGATTTGTACGTCATTAAGTTCAGATATTCTGTTCCTGAGATCGGTTCCTGAAACCTTATAATGGGGATTAGGGAGGGTTGGGTGTTAATAATCTCTTCGGACGAAACACTCGTATAATTATGATAGAACTTCACATACAGGTAAGTTCGTTTAATCATTAATTATACTTCGTGTTTCGTCACTCGAGATTATTAAATAGCACTTAGTAGACTTTGAGAGTTACGAGTACAGGTTTCAGGAACGCGTTATTTTGTTATTCAGTAGATCTGATAAAACAAAATAAGGTGATGATTATTTAAAATCAATAGGTTATATGATTGTTTTAAATCAATAGTTTAGTTAATAAAGTAACTAAAATAAATCATTAGTTAAATAGGTATGATTAATGCATACGAGATGTAAACATAAGTATAGATATTATAACAATAAGTTTTATGGATCATATTGATCAAGAATGGCTCCTGGCCAAAAAGGTTCCATCAGCGCGTAACACATTTCAATAACGGAAATTAGCTAAAATAGCGCTGTTAATAGACCAGCAGACGGTAGCGGATCTGGTTGACGCTGGTACCAGCGAGAGATATGGTCCGAGAATTCAGCAGTAACCTTGTTGTTCACCCAGCGTCTTAGTGTTTGCATTGACGCCGAATAGGTGTTTTTTTTTTTTTCAAACTAAGATAAGTAGTTTTTCGTATTACGAAAGAATCATGTCCTAAGCAGGTAGCATTCTAGTTCTAGGTCCATTATTTATTTAATAGGTTTAGCTCCAAAAGAAAGGTAGGGATAAAAACTGTTTGTGTTGAACACGTCCGGGACGTTTAATTCAAAACTGAGATTTTAATTATAAGTAAAATAGTAAGTAAAATACTATGCATGTATATTTTTTACCCTAAACTATGCAAGTATATTTTTCTGCATTGATTCGATATGCCTTTCTTATAGAGAACGTTAGAGAGCGTTTAATATAGTTCTGATTTCTGGGGTACCATGACGAGAGGAACTAAAAAACGAGGTTGGTATATCCCACGTGACGTCATATTATATGGCGCGGATCGCAGCCTAAATATAAATAGGTACGCCTTTTTTTTTTTTTTTTTTTTTAAACAAAAAAAAATAAGAAAATCTCTGCACACGGTCATGCAACGAGACAATATCATGTCCGATCCGATCAGTATGGTTAGCGCAGCTTTACAACTGTTCAAATAGAGAGCCGAATTGCGTACCTTTGGGAACAAGTCACAGTTCTTTTCTTGATAGAAATTTTACATTTAGTATACTGTCCCAGTTATTTGATAGATAAGGGAGTTATTATTAAAATCTATTAGTATTACTAGAGGGATAATATCCCTTCCTCCGGAATAAGAATCGGGAATCCTTCTGCTACTGCAAATTTGCAGCCTGCAAATATAGAAAATACGATGTTGGTTAGGAGAGAAGGTCATGCTCTGACAAGGTAAATTGTGTACTTCTACAATTTCTGTAGTTCCGTCATGTACGATTCTGATTAACATTTTTAGTGTGATATAGTTTGGACAGTCGATAGTTAACATTAACTGCAAATATATCAAGATCACAATTCCATGATACCATAATGATACATATTTCTTAAATCTTTTGTTTAATTATCTTTCAAACAAATCAATCTAATGGCCGCCAAAATTGAAAGTTATTTATTTTATTATTGTATAGGTAATACAAATAAAACTGAGTCCAACATCATCCTTTTGTTATTCATTTGGATGTATGTGTCTAGCTAGATTGATCCACAGCTACAACTGCTACAAAATTGTAAGTACTTGGTCTTGATGTAGCTAGCAAAGTTTAAAATAAATTATCTTCACACCGCTGCTAAATATTTTTAGCAACTTGGATTAATACGGAAACTGTATGCCATCCATGAGTGTTTATATAAGCGATGTTATCAATACGCAGCAATCAATACCTGACAATAACATACAATGAAAATGTCTAAAGAAGATCTTTGGCAAAGATCATGAGTGTGGAAGATGCTGCCAGCAGTTCCCAGTAGTTTGTGTGCTGCTTACTCTTGTCCTCAGACGATATACCGCTTGCTGTGTGCTCTTATCACACGCTGCTTCCAAACCCCAAACGTTGAGGCGTCAGAGTGTATCTCGTTTATGTGACTATCACTTGTCATTAAAAGTGACCACAGTCCTCATAAGTTTTCTACCACCACCGTGCAAATTCTGTTTGCAGAGAGGGAATAGTCATACATCTGTCATAATCAAATCAGAGGGACACGCCGATGACGCCCCAAGGTGGGTGTCATTATCATTACTGACAAATACTTTGTTGCTCGAATGATTTTTGTAAAGTAAACCATAATATTTAACGGCTGATCATGCCGATGTGAGCAGCCTTTGAGTTTTGCGAACTAACGAACGTTAAAACGTGTTATGGTTTGAAAAATCAGCAATTCAAATTTAAAATAATTTTTATTTTCTGGTGGTAAGCTATCTTGTGCTAGTTTATGGTATGATATAGGTAATAAGTTAAATTACATTATCATAAGTTAAATTGTTATAAAAGTTGCATTAGTTTTCGGTAGTAAAACAAGTCGCTTCATTTGACAAAAGCTGTTTGTTCAACATTCTATTTGTGATTAATTAAGCTATTATAAAACAAAGTAATAAAATTAAAAAAATCAGCAAGTTAAATTGCATTCAATACAGTCTTCATAATTTTATTTTGAAGATGTAGGGTGTTACCATTAAAGTAATTGGTTAGCTTAGAGTTTAATTTGAACTTCAAATAATTTCTGGATAATAGGTAAAAAGTGTACTTTGATAAGAAAGTAGGTAGTTATCTTTCGAGATCTTTTTCTAATTTGATAACAGTACCATGCGGTACAGAGATCCTCGACTTTAAATGAAGTCGGTTAGTGATTGAATCATTGTCCCTGGTTTAATTTTTGACATTAAAAGTAAACCTCATTTTTCTATATGCGACAGGCATTTTAAAAGAGCTCCGATAGATATAAAAATAGGCCACTACAGTCGGGCGGATCGGGAACCGCACGTTGTATGTACAACAGGGTATGAATGAATATTCTATACTATGACCGTCGATCCAGCCTAAGGTGGTGAGGTCATTCATTACCAGTCGTGTGTTTCTAGTAGCGGTTACGTAATACCAACGCTACGAGCTGCGGCTACGAACGAGCTACGACCTCGTAGAGGCGGGAGGTGGCCGGGTGCAGGCGGGCGGCGGCGGCGGCGTGTCGGTCGCCGTTACTACGCAGTGATTAGGAAGCCTCGTTAGCTCAATTGGTAGAGCGATGGGACGGCATTCCGAAGGCCACAGGTTCAAATTCCACCGTAGCGAATTTTTGATTTCTTATTTTTCATATACATGAATAAAATAGCACTGTGAGTGTGAGTGCGAAGAAATCTGAAAAATACGGCCCTTTAGAGCCGGAACTTGTGTCAGTTATCTGCTAGTTTGTTTGTCAGTCTGGTTACCAGGCTGGTACCAAGATTCGTCGCGCGGCGGAATTCATGTTTTGTATGTAGGTACCTACTCATAACACGCAGCATACGATGTACACCTACAGCATAAATGTGTACCTATTGGTAAAATTGAATTTTCATGATCATTCGATCGATTTGCGGTCTGGTTTCAGCTATTGTATCGCGTATCAAGCGACATTGCAAGAGATCGCTGGGTTAATTATTTCTGCTTCTTTATGATGGCTTCCAATCTTTCATGGTCTTAGTGTTAAGCAATTGAGCCGCGATCTGTATACCTACAGTAAGCGGGTAATATAAGATAAGTATTTCCCTGCGATCAAAGCCGCGATTTGTGTACAGTAAGCGGGTAGTAGATAATATTTTCGTGCGACATCATTTACTGTCTTTTTAGACCCGATGTCGCAAATTACTGAAAGCGAGTCGCTATTATTGATGGACTTCTTTGCCGTATACTGGTAGTGGGCCCGGCCCGGACAAGCGGGGTGGCGGTGGGCCGGGGCGTGCACGCGAGCGCGAGGCCTGCCTGCAGCGATGCGAGGCGAGGCGGCGCGTGGGCGCGGGGCGCGGCGGCGCGACATCGCGCAAGCGAGGCGGCGAGTTTGCGGCCTATATTGTGTGATCTTAATCAGTAAGATGTGACCCCAAATGGATTACACGCAAACTAATCTTCTAGATCGTAATTATAAACGTATATTGACGTTATTTTTACATATTTTACGGCTAATAGCCGCATCATGTATGCAAATGACCGGTAAGGTAAAATTCCAAACGAATAGAACACGAACCGGCCTTCTTTTGCAATATAGGTATCACTGATAAAGTGATAATGATAAATAAAGGTACCTTCTGAATTGAATCTTGATTCCCGCGATGACGGTGTCGGTGAGCATTCCACGACGCGAACTCGACGTTTCAGCAGCACGGCGGCGGGGTGGCGATGCGGGGAGCGGCGGGGGTGCGGGGGTGCGGGGGCGACGAGGCGGCGACAGCGCCGCGGCGTCGGCGGCGGTAGCGTACGATCACGCTGACCCTGGCGCAGCTTCAGCCGGCGGTGAGCACGGCTTTCGCTGGTGATCTTAATCAGTAAGATGTAACCCCCACAGGATTACACGCAAACTGATCGTCTAGATCGTATATTCGGTGATCTTAATCAGTAAGATATAACCCCAAACGGATTACACGCAAACTGATCTTCTAGATCGTATATTCGGTGATCTTAATCAGTAAGATATAACCCCAAACGGATTACACGCAAACTGATCTTCTAGATCGTATATTCGGTGATCTTAATCAGTAAGATATAATCCCAACCGGATTACACGCAAACTGATCTTCTAGATCTTCCAGATTGTCGAAATTCCCGCAGTGCCGGTAATGGTGAAAAATCCCACGATGCGAACGCGATGTCGACACCACGATTTTTTCACAAGTTTTGCAATTATTCTTAACTTTCACTTTCATATAAAGCAATTTTATTCACTTTATGGAGTTTACGTTTAGGAAATTTGATATATTTAAATTTTTAAACTTTTTCTAAAACTGGTTCACTGTTTAAAATTTTGTCGTGCTTAGTGGTACGGCACAAAATTGCGAATGACGTACAAATCGGTACCAGGCCGGAGCTAGGGCAACAGAACTACCCTCAGAGAAAAATATAAAATTTAATAGAGGGAAAATTTTTAAGTACCCTCTCAAATAAGTGCAAATGTGGTGGTGCCTATGTTGCGTACTACTAAGTGCTATTTAATAATCTCGAGTGACGAAACACGAAGTATAATATATATTATTCGGCTCATATATAAAAGTTACATCAAATTCTAGTCTAGCTATTAGAAAACAGTTGTATAGTTAAAACAAAGGAAAAAATAACTTTAAATATGAAAACAATATTAATAGTAGTTGCCCAGTATTAACTAAAATGTTGAATAGGTAAGTTGTTTTTATTCCAATAAAGATCTTATAAAGCCTTACATTTTCTTCGGGCTAATCTTTATTTTATGATGATGGATGTTAAAATTGGTAAATGAAAATGCCAGGAAATAGGACTTCATTCAAATTTTTGGCTTATAGTTACTTGTGGTTTTTTCGTAAATTATGACTTGTTCAGGAAAATCGAAATCGAAAAGTGTTTTTGGATAAGTGTGCGTAAATCGACAGCAATTTAATACATCACTGCACTGATCACAATAAACAACACACGACGTGACGACGGTACTAATTCAACGACGAAATACTCGCTGCGAGTACACAAATCTAAAAACTCATTAATCCAAAATCTACTAATTCCACAATGCTAGCAATTCGTGGTTGCAAAATACGCGACTTAACTAATATAAGTTCATACTTGTCACTTTCTATCATGAGTGAACAGAATGGGATGGCAATAATTTTAGTTGAGATTTAGTTAAGTCAGGATGGTTACGAATCGGGCCCATTATCGCAAAAGTAGTAAATAATTAAATAAGGTGTCGTAGGGAGGTGCGCGGGGGTGCGGGGGGCGCTTTTGCTTTGTACTCAGTCCCTATACGTCGCGTCACCCCGCTAGAATCTAAGCACGTTTTTTTGCATCTTAATTTTTTTTTTCTTGTTTTATGGTGGATTGGTGTCGTAGGGACGTAAACGGAGCGCCGGGCGGGCGTCTTTTGCCTAACATTCAGCCTCTTGCCCCTGCCTCTATACATCGCCCCGCAAAATCTAAGCACATTTTTTTTACATCTTATTTTTTGTTTGTCTCATTACGTGTGGTTTGCTTCCCTGGTGAGCAGCATTCGGAGCTCATCATAAGGCTAGGCAAGTGACTTTATATGGACTGTAAATACAGAATTTCGGAGCCTTCAAAAGTCGATAAAGTAGTGAATAACTAAATAAGGTGTCGCAGTCGCAGGTGAGCGGAGCGCGGGGGGCATGTCAAGCGTTTTTTGGCTTCCAATCGCCCCGCAACCACCTAAGTCTAAACACGTTTTTTTATATCAAATATTTTTTTATTACGTGTGTTCTGCCCTGGTGAGCAGCAGCCGGAGCAGACACCCTCATCACATGTTCTGCCACTGCGTGGTGACCAGCATGTTGGTGTCGAGTGCGCGCGCAATGCGCTCGTGCAGGCCGTGCGACAGCCACAGCAGGCGCAGCTTCTCGTAGCGCTCCGGGCACAGGTGGAGCGGGTTACCGCGCCGGAGACCCTGCCGACATTAAGTCCAAATACACAACATGTTCACAAAGGATAAATGCATATTACGCATAAGCTTACCATAATTATAAAGCTCAAAACCGGGACAGAAGCTGGTACTGCTATTAACAATACACCCCACGAAAGTTAAATTAATACGTGACGCGAGCGAAGCGAGCTCTACACTTCACCAAAGTTAAATCAATACGTGACGCGAGCGAAGCGAGCTCCTCCTCTCACGAAAGTAGAATCAATACGTAACACGAGCGAGGCGAGCTCTACACCTCACCAAAGTCAAATCAATACGTGACCGCGAGCACCTCACGAATGTTGAATCATTATGTGACGCGAGCGAAGCGAGCACAACACATCAACAACAAAGGAATCAATATGTTACGCGAGCGAAGCGAGCGCAAATTTTGACAAATATTGATAGATGTCACAGGTCACCTTTAGAACTTCAAAAAGGTCAACAAGTAAAATCGACTGTTGTTTTTTTTTTCAGAATGGAGGTTGTGCTATGTTAGCGAGGACCAAATACGAAACTCCCAGTCCAGCATGGAAGAGTAGGAATCCTTTGTTACTTTATTTATCCATAGTATCTGCTGTACTGACCTGGTCCGTCTCCCCGTACTTGTCGAGATAAGGCGCGGGCAGCAGCGCCCCGCGCGCCGGCGCGCACAGCAGCAGCAGCTCGCACTCGCGCACGCGCAGGAACACGCCCGCGCCCGCGCCGCACACCAGCGCGTGCGCCACCACCGCGCCCACGTGCTCAGACCCGCCGCCGCGACCGCTCTGGAGGGAATGACACGATTATACCATATACTATAACACCATGACAAATAACAGGGACAGATTTTTAAGATCATCATTCAATGAAGAAAAAAACTACTTTTAGAGTTTTAGATTTTAGCTCATGTCAAAATAAAAATAAAATGTGTGGAAGAATTATTTCGATGTGACAATTAGTTACCGATATATAGAATTTTAAAAAGAGCGCGTGGCCCGGCCACCCGGTACCGGCTGGTCCACACGATTATACCGGGCTGGCCTGGCGGCCAATGACGTCACGCGCGTACGCTGCTGTTTCTTAGCAATCGTAGGCATACTTCGGTAGCGGGCCGATCTGCATCTCCCTAGCCTTTTATTGAATACAGTTTTTGAGTTGATCGCGATATAGGATAATGAAAAAATAAACAAACATTCTTTGTTAACTTGTTGAACTACATACTTGGTCAAGAGTAAAGCTATGCAATCTATGCATACTCTACGAAAAACTATTATAGCACATGACAATGGAGAGTGCAATCGTTTCGAAATATCGAAGCAAAAATGAACAATAACGCAGTAAATATTTCGTTCAAAATACTAATTTAAATGTAGTGAAAAACCACGAAAATTAAAACATAAATTACACTTGTCACTCACCTTCTTAATCTCAGTTTGGCAACAATAACTCTGGGAACACAGTATCTGTCCACACACCAGGCACATGGTCGGGTACTTGCTGTCTTCACGCTCCGAGTTGGGACACGAGAACTCTGATACCACATTCATTAACTCAGAGAAATCATCCGGCAAGGGCATTAGTTTCGGCGGCTCTGAAGGCTCTATTACTACATGAGGCTGAATCTCCTTGTTAAACCACTCGTTTGACATTTCCACCCAGTCTAGAACCTTCTTTCTGGCATTAGGAGTGTCTAGCAAGTCTTTGAAGGTATTAGGCAGGTCTAAGTACCCGCACATAGCCTCCCAGCTGTCTCCGTCCACGACTGTCAGCTCCGTAGGTGGAATTATATCGCTCAAGAAGTGGAAGAAAAGACAGCAACATCTTAGGAACCTGTGACATTGTAATTTGATTTTTTCCCATACTTCTGTCACATTCAGATCTTCTTGTAAGTTCCCTTTGCGTATTTCTTTCATGAAAGGTAGTAGATTTTCTAGATCGCTTTTAGGAGTTTTATCATCGTCTTCCATAGCTTCAGACTTGCATTCAGAAACGTCTGTGACTAGTAAAGCTCTCATGAGATCAGCTCTAAAAGCTCTGAGGGTTAATTGTCTGGCTAGATGGTTCGGTCTGGCTGGGCCGGCCTGCTTGCTGAATAAGGAAGGGACCGCCAGAACTAGAGGAACTAATACACCGAAGGCGTCATAAGTCAAAGGGGACGAATTTTCTAACGCGTTTAGGGCGCATAATGCGTGATGACTTAGATGTTTTGGTGATGTCCATATAGTCGGAACACTAGCGACCAATCTTATAAGTGCTTGTAAGGCATCTCTATGTCTCGCAGGTAGGTCTCCTAATATCGGTCGTCTCTCAGCGTGTAATACTGCATCAGTACTGATGATGGTGTATGCAGTAGCGCGGTATAGAGCTGCAGTTGACGTCATTCCGCCTGATTCGGTTATATCACATATTCCCGGTAGCACCTGTCGAACAGACATAGCTTTTGAAAAGTATCCTTTATTTTGTAAGATAAAGCTTATTTAGATTTTTTCGCAGGTGCATTATTTTATGCACAAATGAAACTCTATTTCAAGGGACAAGCAGGAAGTTAATTACAAAACATTCGGAATATACCGGGTGTAAGGGACAGCGTCCCGCAAACTGATAGGGGTTGCTCAGTCAACGATACTGAACACATATCACCAGGATATTTTTTCAGGAAATGAAAAAAAAAATTTTGCTTTTCCATACAAATTTTCTGATCGATGTGGTCATTTTGTATGAAAAAGCAAAATTTTTTTTTCATTTCCTGAAAAAAATTCCTGGTGGTAGTTGTTCAGTTTCGTTGACTGAGCAACCCCTATAAGTTTGCGGGACGCTGTCCCTTACACCCCGTATATAATATACTTACAGCAGCAAATTCCTCAATGAGCGTGTTGGTCTGTTCATTATAAGTTTGTATTTCTCCTTCAAAGTGCACTAGGAAGTCCTGAGGCAGCAGGTTCTCCGAGTGCGTCGACACATATACCTGAAAGAAATTGTATTAGGAACACACACAACTTTGTTTCTCTTATAAAACCATTTAATAAAAAAGTCTTTCATATGCCCAGACAGTGACTGTAGTATCTCATTTAAGAGAGCGAAGGAACGGTATTTCAAAGGTTTCGGCTTCAAGCCTTGCCCGCGTAGATTATTTAGTTACCAAAAATAAATGCATACAATACAATATTTTTTTATTGCACCTACCTACCAGTTTTATCACACATTTAGCACATCTATCTGTCAAATTGTATGGGAGTTTGACAGATAGATGCGATATATATTCGTTATTGCGCGGTGGCATGCTACAGGGGCTGATTAACATAGGCTACTTTTTACTTACCTCACATTCATCAGTATCATCGTCCTCCATATCCGAGGACATGGCGCCGACGCTGCGCGCGCGCGCTGTGCACAGCATCTCCTCACAGTACTCTGTGCAGATGTGCTCCGAGGACACCTGGCCAGACAAACAGTACATTGTACATCCATGTCGTCAATCCATGTCAGAGGGGCCATTGTTTAGCATTGGCGGCTTGAAAACTCTGACAGGTGGGTCGGCCACTAACCCGGCATAAGCCGTACTAGGTAGGATCGGGTTTTCCTTCTGGTTTGCGGAGGTCAGATGGCAGTCGCTCTGTGTAAAAACCAGTACCCTTGTTCGATCCCCTAGATTAGGTAGCCGACCCCGTGAGAGACGGGCTGTGGTTCAGAAGATGATGATGATGATGACGTACATCGAGGGGAAAACGCGACCGATTACCAATGAGGGTGTAGTTTGGGCCCGAAGCGCAGCGGTAAAACAAAAAAATATAACCATTAAGTAGGAGTGTAATGAGAAAATAAATACTGATTTTTCTATAGAATATTTATTAATTCCCATGCATTTTTTTTGTTGAGAAAGGCACTATACATTTGTTTAAGACTTTCGCACTTTGTACACATTATTTCATTGCATACAATTAAATTATGAGCACTATACATGCCTCGGCGGAAAAAGCATTTGCCTGACTCGTATTATTACAATTCTACTCGTTTTATTCCACACCTCAGATATTTAATGAACCTACTATTATTATCTTTTGGCATCGCCTGTTTCTAGTCTTGATTTATGAATTAAAAGACTTAATTGATTTTTCTATACAAAATAGTAATTTTAAAGCTCTCACGGTTATCAACAGTCTTTGACTGGAGCATTATGCTGAGTAGGTAACCTTTTCGGTATCTGGTGTAACTATTAAGCTATTTAGTTTTTAAGTTGTCTGATTGCAATTACTGGTACCGAATAAAATGCTTATTTATTTTATTCATTTATTTAACATTCAACATGCCCCCTAGCCATCACCT